>APFE030627262.1:605662-615802 GCA_000404065.3 Pinus taeda
ACAATGGAAGGACGGATGATGGATATGTGGCAAAAAGGCTGGATAGATTTCTTCTGCATGAACAATTAGTTGAGAGGCTTGGGTCCATCCAATTGGGCATCATGAATAATTTAATTTCTGACCACATACCCATTATTCTCTAATGGAGACGAGGGGATCTCAGACATGGGATGCCATTCAAATTTAATCGCGTGTGGTTGGAGGACATAGAATTTGATACTCTAGTGCAAGATGTTTGGAATATGGACAAGTCACATGATATCTCCCCCATGTTGAATATTCAAGAAAAGCTATGGGCCCTAAAGGTGGTGGTAAAGAATGGGATAGGAGGAAGAAATCCCAAATGAAAAAATATCTAAAAGATATGTTTGTGGCATTGGATATATCGAGTCCACAATTGTTAGTGCACAATCCCCCCACATCACTAAGGGCTGAAATACACTCTCTGGAACAAAAAAGAAAAATATTCTACAAATTTGGGAGACTAAATGGCGCCTAAAGAGTAGGTCCATATGGATCCAGGAAGGGGATAGAAATACAAAAATTATCCACATATTTGCCAATCATAGAAGAAAGATAAACTCCAAATGGGATATTATTGACACAGAAAGGAACCAGATACAAACTCAACAGGATATATGTAAAGCGATTGTCCAACATTTTGAAAAGGCTTATAGTCGCAGAGGGGCAGACTATGCCGAGGATCAAATTTGGGGGGTGGACGTATATCCCACCATGTTTGATGATGATGCAAACACGACCCTATATAAGGAGGTCATGGGGGAGGAAATAATGGGGGTGCTAAAATCTTTTAAAAGAGACAAGTGCTCCAGACCTAATGGATGGATGCTTGAACTATTTACACATTTTTTTGACATTTTTCAGGGGGGCCTCCTAGCTATGGTGGAATGGTCAAGGATCAGGGGATATATCCATCCTCATATAAATTCAACCTACATTGCCCTCATTAGAACAAGGGCATCCTCTGAATCATTCTCGTATTATCGACCCATTTCGCTTTGTAATCTTATATATAAGATTATATCCAAGACTATTGCAGGCAGGATTAAGCACACCCTATCAAAATATATATCCCCCGAACAGTTCAACTTCTTACAGAAGAGACAGATCCACAATGTTGTGGCCATTGCTCGAGAATGCATACATTCGATCCACACAAAAAAACTAAATGTTGTTTTTATGAAAGTTGACCTACAGAAGGCATATGACTACCTAGATTGGGGATTTCTAAGGATGGTATTACAAAGAAATGGAATGCGGGTCAGAAATTCGAAATGGATCATGGCTTGCATTACTAATGTCAGATACACTATTATTATAAATGGATACCCCACTTGTTTTCTTGGGGCTAGACGGGGGCTCAGACAAGGTTCCTCCCTTTCACCATTATTATTCATATTGGTAATGTATGGACTCAATTTGCATATCAAAAAAGATGTGGCAGAGGGTGATTTTTGTGCTCTGCTTCTGGGACAAGATATCAAGATTTCACATAGTTTCTTTGTGGACGATGTGCTGATTATGGGCATGATCAATAGGTTTGCATGGTTGGATTTATTTCATATTTTCGCCAAATTTGGGAATTCCATAGGACTAATCATGAATCTACAAAAATCTATCATTTTATATAGAAGTTGTGATATGGAGGACATTGCATACATCCGAAAATTATTTGGGGTGGGGGATGACATATTGGCATGGGGCATGAAATACTTGGGATATCATATCAAACCCAACAAATATAGGATAAATGACTGGATGTGGTTAGTGAATAGGTACTATAGAAATACCTTTGGGTGGGAATATAGATGCCTATCACTGGATGGACACATTACTCTCACCCAATCGATGATCACACAGTTGGGAGTGTTTTGGGCCCATCTATACTGCCTCCCAAGTACCATTATCAAGAATCTTAACAGGATCATGGAAAAATATATTTGGTCTGGATCGACTACCACATACAAATACCATCTGGCTAAGTTAGCTTCCATTACCATTCCAAAAAGATTGGGCGGTTGGGCGATCCTGGATTTGAGGCGTTTTGGATGGGAGTTTCTACAATAAACATTGTGGAGAGGTCTTTTTGGGGATGGCATATGGGGGAATATTATTAGACATAAATACCTTAAATACAAAGATTTTACTGTTTGGATGTATAGGGAGCTCATTGAGACTACCTCGGGGTCAGCCATATGGATCAGCTCAAACAAAATCAGGCATAGTTTTATGCAGAACCTGTGTTGGATCTTTGGATCTGGGCACAAGATATTGATCGGACAAGACCATATTCTAGGTATGGGAAGGGATTTACGTCCAACGGATGGACTCATCCAATGTATAAACAATAAGGGTATTTTCTATTGGAACCAAGCCATTAGGCAATGACATGGTTATTTACCTATATGGAAAATATTGTGGGAGATGGGTCTGGAGGGACTGATGGCACGAGAATGGGAGCAGATTAGGTGTAAGATGAAATTGGTAGGTGTTAGTTGGGAGGTAGGCGGAGATCAGATTGCTTGGTTTGGAAAAATTAAGGAAGGAGGCGTAGTGGTGGCAGATGTGTATAATACTTCTGCAACCATGAGGTACACAACTCAGAGGTACGTTGGTTTTATAAGTTTTGGAAATCTAGAATTCATATTAAGATCATTTTATTTCTTTGGCTTGTTTGGAAAAGCAAGAACTTGACATGGGAATACCTACAAAAGAGGAGCTGGTAGGGGCCGAGGGTATGTGTACTATGCAGGAATGCGACAAAAGACAATGTCCATATATTTATGATATGTCCCGTAACTATACAGATCTGGAGCTATATTGCTTGGAACATTGGTTTTCCACACAATCGATATGGTAGCATCATTGATTATTTGTGCTGGTGGAGCAAACAAAATTCCCAATGGAAGACAATCCCATTAACTTTTTTTTTTGAAACTATGGAGATGGCACAATAGAATTATTTTTGAGGATTATAGGGAAAATGAACACATGTGATTGATCATATTATTGGATGGTATACCTTTGAAAATGACTACAACTGTGGCCCCAAGAGGTCAATATGTAGGAAGACAAGCCCAAGAAATGACTACCCGACAGGGTTCTTTGACGACACAACACAAAGGGGCACATGTGGGTGTGGTTTATGGATCATTATATCAAGGGAACAAGAGTACTGGGTCCACTGGGGTGCTGGTAGGGGCACAAATATGAAGGCAGAAGCTATGACTTTACGGGGACTCCTTTGGTTCTCTTCTTATCTAAACATTCCCTCCATCCACATTTATGAAGACTCACAGACTATCATTGACCATGTACGGGGCAACACTAAAATAAATCAACCAGTGCTACATGGATGGCTCAGACAAATTGAGACCATTTGAGGATCCCTCAAAGGCTCAAGGATTCAGCACATTGGATGGGAATTCAACCAAAATGGGGACAACATGTCAAATATGGGGTTATTGGATGCACTGGACAGGATGCATATTGAGATTAAGTTGGGTGACAACATAATGGACGCTGGGATCCTTCCATTCCCAAGATGGCATTCCATGTGGATGGGATTTTATCAACTGGAATTTGTTTTTTTTTTAATAACTTTCTCCGGAGACAGTTTTGAGGCTGGTTTTATTTTGCTTTTGTATTTACATAGTTTATATTATGAGATTATAAGTTTTTGATAAAAATAGGGCATCTAAAATAACATACAACTGGGCATTAATATTAATATAAAATTCATGTTGATATTATCATAACAGATACGATTCGGACATTTTCATATCCCATTTATTCGGAAGCCCAGCAGTCGTATCAGTGGATCCCCAGTTCAACAAGTTTGTTCTACAAAACGAGGGGAGGTTCTTTCAATCTCATTACCCAAAGGCAGCAAAGGATTTGATGGGCGACTACGGGCTGCTCTCGGTGCATGGCGATCTGCAGAGGAAACTCCATGGAATAGCTGTGAAATTGATGGGATTTGAGAGGCTGAAATTCGATTTCATGAAGGAGATCCAGAATCTCGTGCACTCCAGGCTGGATAGATGGGCAGGCCAGAAGGAAATTTCTCTGCAGAATGAATGTCACCAGGTAAGTCAGTTTCATATTCAGGTAAGCCAGAATGAATGTGTGGGATTGAGATTGAAAGAACCTCCCCTCGTTTTGTAGAACAAACTTGTTGAACTGGGGATCCACTGATAGACTGCTGGGCTTCCGAATAAATGGGATATGAAAATGTCTGAATCGTATCTGTTATGATAATATCAACATAAATTTTATATTAATATTAATGCTCAGTTGTATGTTATTTTATTTTGGGATAGAGTGTATGTATGTCTGTGTAGACTTAGCAGTTAAATCTAGCCCGAGATGGGTCTCTTGTGGGACAAACAAGGGGTCTTATACACCAATTTGGTGTCTGGAAGTGGGTCCCTTGTCCCACAACAAAGAGGTCTCATAAGCCAATTTAGAGTGAACTTAAAATTGGATAATAATAATAATAATAATAATAATTAAATTCTCAATTTATCTTTTCAAAAAAAATACCTATGATCTATAATTTTAAATCATTTTTATATTAAAAAATCTGACATAATATAGAGTGTTTGTGTTAAAAAAAAGTGTTTTTAACAACTGCATGTTTTGGAGTTTTTTTTACTGATGGGTGAAATCTTAATATTTTCTGATTTACATTGGGATTTTTTTCTTTGTTATAGATTCAATCTGAAAAGTCCTTAGAATTCTCTAATTGTGAAAAACTAACCCTCAGATTGTGAAAAATTCACAACTCAAATTTATGATTCCAAGACATTTTTACTAAATTCTAGGCTTCAACGTAAACCTAAAAAAACATCTCCAACACCTTAAAATACCCATTAAGTATGTTTTAATGCTAACTTAACTAGATTGTACTACACACAATGATAAAAATGTAATAAAGTTACATAAGTCCCAAAGATATAGTCCAATAGTTAGGTGGGGAAGTTTAATTCTCACAATTTTGTAGTTAAAAGTGAACAAGACTATATATACTTAAAAACAACTTACTGCAAACACTATTTCTTCTGTTAAAAATAAATTCATTATAAAAAATCTTTATAAACATTGAATAACTTGTCCATACCACTGTCCAGTTCCTAGATCATATTACATTAATTTATTTATAATTTAAAAAAAATTAAAAAAATCAATATAAATATTAAATATTTGTCCCTAGCACTGTGATTTCTTAGTCTTAGACCATATTACAGTAATTCATTGTAATCTACCCGAAAAAAAAAAAAAATCTTTATAAACATTAAATATCTTATCCATAACCATAATACTATCTGCTTCCTAGACCATATTATATTTTCAAGTTTTTCAAGTTTTTCTGATATAAACAAAATTTATACTTTTTATCCAGATTTCATAAATTTGGAATTAAAATAGATCTAAACTATATTAATAGGAGTTGTCTATAATGCGATCTTTTGGAGATTCTGGTGACGGAATCCCACGGAGGAAATTGAAGGTAAATATTGATTTGTTGCAGTTAAAATGGTTTTTTAACTGCATATTTGGATTCAGCACCCTCAAAAAACCCTGGAGCACTTTGATTGTGCAGAAACTAGCTATCAAATTTGCGATTCCAACAAATTGCTGCAGGATTTTGACCTAAAAACCCACCAGAAAGGCTTCCAAAAAGTCTCATTATAGACAACTGCATATTAATAAAAATAAAAATAAAAATACAAACAAGCACCTCAGCTTATTTTACCTTTTAACTCTGTCGTCGACGAATTTCCTGGGATAATTGCTGGTCATGGAGCGATAATAGCTGTAGGTTTCGCCAATCAGCGGCCATCCAGTTGACCCAGGAGGCAGATGTACCTCCTGATTAGTCTTTCTCTGGCCTTTTTGGACATTCCACCACCTGTGAATAAGGTGAGGAGCGCCACCGCTCTGGTAAACACCACCAACAGTAATGATATTTGGTCTGCCATTGGCGCCTGGTTCGTTAATAGTATTGATTCTGACCTTGGAGAACTTTTGCCATCGGTGGCCTCTTTATAATATATATCAGAGGCTAGCTGAATATATCAGCGGCTGGCTGTCAATGTTGCTGTGGAGAAATCACTGGATTCGATTTTTTTCGCATTTGAGATAATTTATTATTATTTACATGAATTAAAAAAAAAATGAGTTATTTTTAAAACAAGATTCCAATGTAAGTTGGCTTTTTTTTATTATATAAATTAAATAAATTATTTGAATAGGGAGATTATTTAGTTTATTTAAATATCACAGGTTAATATTGATATAAAAAATATTATAATGTTTTTCATAACAAAATATTTCTATGTCTAAAATAAAAAACAGGTGTGATTTAATAATTTGTTTTGATGATGAATCACACTAGTTTGGTTCAAAACGCATGGACAAATGGTTTATCATGTGATTTTTGCCGAAAAATCTCTCATAAACTTAAAATATATATTTAATATCAATATTAAACAAAATAATTCAATATAAATAATATATATGTTATATATAATTAAAAAAAATTCTAGTGATTAAGAACATATTTTTCTTCTAGAAGTTATAGGTTCAAAATTAAAACATGTTTTAGACTTTATGATGTATAGTATACATAATTCAACTGTGTAAGGGAATCTATTTATTATATATGTTATGAGTCTTACTCTAAACAAATAAATATTTAGATGTCCGTGTGAAGTAACATCGAAATAAATATTTAGATGTCCATGTGAAGTAACATGGAAATTAACAAAGACATATATATGGAGACAAATATTTAGATGTCCATGTGAAGTAACACATATATAATTTTGAGTGTGAGTAAGATATATATTTCTAATACTTTTTAAAAATGATTTACTAATAAAAGTAATAAGTGGGAGACATAATTCATTCATATATTAATACATAGTTAATGGTATTTAAATAATAATAATAATAATAATAATAAAATAGAATATGAGTCATAAATAATGTATTTCAATATATAGGGTTAAGTAACATTCATACGGTTTGTGATCATTAAATGAAATTACCATAGAAGTCTCATCCATTTAAAATGCTTGGTATGTTATAGAGTATTGTAGAGGTTGATGATTTGTGTGGATTACTATCTCCTTTCCCATCATATATTGTTTCCAATTTTTCATAGCTTGCATCAGGGCATAGAGTTCCTTCTTGTAGGTGAAGCATTTAAGAATTCCCCATGAAATACTTCATAATGGTAGCATACAATTTTTGTTCCCTACATCAAGATTGCTCCCATAGCATACCACTCACATCTATAGCTCCTTCGAAGGCCGGTTGAGATTTTGGTAACATATATTATTAAAGAATATATTATTAATAGATTTAATTAATATTTAAATATTAATAAATAATAATAATAATATAAAATAATAATCCATTTTAATTATAGGTTAAATCCGGCCTTTATTAAATAAATAATAGGTATAATATAATATATTTAATTATATTATTAAAGAATATATATTATTTTTCTTCTGCGAGCTGCTAAAAGAAGAGATACTTTTGATTCTTAGGGTGGGTTGACGGTAAATTTAATATATTAATTAAATATGATTAATAAAATTTTATTCATATGGTAAATATATTATTAAAGAATATATATTAATAAGATTTAATAATATTAATATTAATAAATACATAAATATATAAATAAAATAATAATCAATTTTAAGTTCTAGAGTTAAAGCTGACCTTTATAATAAAATAATGGGTATATAATAATAATATTTACCATTATATTTTTTTTTCACTTACTGGTTCACGGATACTCGTAGTGGGTAGCCGCTACGTCCAGGTTTTTTAACATGTTTTGAGTGGAAGCCATCCGAAGGGCCCGCTACGTCCCGTAGTGGGTAGCCGCTACGTCCAGGGTTTTTTAACACGTTTTGAGTGGAAGCCATCCTAAGGGCCCGCTACGGTTTTTTAACACGTTTTGAGTGGAAGGGCATTAACAAGTTTTGAGTGGAAGCCATCCGAAGGGCCCGCTACGTCCCGTAGTGGGTAGCCGCTACGTCCAGGGTTTTTTAACACGTTTTGAGTGGAAGCCATCCGAAGGGCCCACTACGGTTTTTTAACACGTTTTGAGTGGAAGGGCATTAACAAGTTTTGAGTGGAAGCAGTGGGTAGCTGCTACGTCCAGGGTTTTTTAACACGTTTTGAGTGGAAGCCATCCTAAGGGCCCGCTACGGTTTTTTAACACGTTTTGAGTGGAAGGGCATTAACAAGTTTTGAGTGGAAGCCATCCGAAGGGCCCGCTACGTCCCGTAGTGGGTAGCCGCTACGTCCAGGGTTTTTTAACACGTTTTGAGTGGAAGCCATCCGAAGGGCCCACTACGGTTTTTTAACACATTTTGAGTGGAAGGGCATTAACAAGTTTTGAGTGGAAGCCATTCGAAGGGCCCGCTACGTCCAGGGTTTTTTAACACGTTTTGAGTGGAAGGGCATTAACAAGTTTTGAGTGGAAGCCATCCGAAGGGCCCACTACGTCCAGGGTTTTTTAACACGTTTAAGGGCATCAACACCGGCCTATTTACTGACCTAACCCTAAGAGCTTTCGGGATTCGACCCTGTGACCTCCCATTGGCGAGGCACTTGATTTGACCGATTGAACTAACTCTTGGGGCTATTTACCATTATATTATTAAAGAAGATATATTAATTTTCTTGTTCGAGCTAGCTAAAACAGAGAGATACTTTTGATCTTCTAGGGTGGGGTTGATGGTAAATTTAATATATTAATTAAATATGATTAATAAAATTTTATTCATATGGTAATTACCATATTAATAAAGAATATATATTAATAGATTTAATAATATTAATATTAATAAATACATAAATATATAAATAAAATAATAATCAATTTTAAGTTCTAGAGTTAAATGTGACCTTTATAATAAAATAATGGTATATATAATAATATTTACCATTATTTATTTAATGTTAAATAATAAAATTATATAATCTTATAATATAATAAAAAAGTATGACTCAAGCTTATGGTTCAGTAAATATTAGTAAGAGTTAATTTTATGATTATATTATTAACTACTTATTTAATAATTATGATAGAGTTTATAGTTTTATTAGTTTAGCATATAGTAATGTTTATATTAATATTAATAAATAATTAAATAATATGGTAAATAAAAATAAATAATAGTTTCTTGCTTTTTAATTAAATTTCTAGGTCTTAAATTTTATTTTTGATAAAATAATGGGTTTATGATAATAATATTTACCATTATATTTATTCTAATAATTTAAATGATGATGATGATGATAGTACACATCCGCTGAGACCAAAGAATGATCTATCTGACCTAAAGACAAATTATTTATTTTGATTTAAGATTTTATTCCTATGCTCAAAAAGCTTGGAGAGAAGCCTCCAGAGTTCACTATAATTTTGGCATTGTAAAAGGCTAGGAAGGTCAGTATTGTAACAAAGGTTGTGAAATTGAGATCTAATGTGGTTGTATGCAGGGCACTCTAAGAGGAAGTGGTTTTCATCCTCGATGCTCCTATTCTCACAAATATGGCAGATCCTTTCTATCCATGGCGTTTTAGGAACTACCCAGCGGCCAGTTTCACTATGGAGCTCATGAGAATTCGTTCTAATCTTTGCTATATTAATTTTCTTTTTTGAGCTAGTTAGAATAGAGAGATACTTTTGATCTTCAAGGGTGGGGTTGATGACCTTCTTATAATAACTTAATTTTCTTTTAGACGCTAAATCTTTCTCACACCACAATTTTTCTTTGAACTTAGAAGTAACAATATCTTTAATGTTATTTATGTTTTGCAAAGCATCGTTCTCATTAATCTCCCAATAGTTTAACCAAGCCCTTGTGTCCTTATGCCATCCTCGGTTAAGCCTTAGGTGATTTTGGCTGGAATTTAAAGCTAGCTTAGGAAGTCTATGATTGTCTATGTTATTGAGCTTGTGCTTGTACATCAGAAACCTGAGCATAGCTAGGTTCTCAATAGAAGAAAGACCTGCTTCTATAAGGAGAATGGGATATGGTGTATTACTTTTAATTTTTAGGTTATAAGTTATAAAACGCTTCT
>APFE030627262.1:616219-654628 GCA_000404065.3 Pinus taeda
AAAATGTAAATAATATTATATATAATTATAATAATAATAAATAAAGAGATAAATAAAATAATTAAATAAAATTTAGGTACCTCCCCTTGGACCTGGTCATACCTAGCTGTTAGAGGTCCTGTTTAACCGTTACTTAGTCAAATTTAGCTGTTGGAATGACCTGCTGTCCCTATTTAACTCGTCGCTCAGATCAAATCTTCAACTTGTCCTGACTGGTTGGTTTGAAACGCATCGACAAATGATTTTTTTATGTGATTTTGCCCAAATTATTCTCACAAACAAAATAATTTAATTATGTATATATTATTTATAATTAGAAAAAAATCATGTTTATATTATATCAACATAGCTCCATCTTAATCCTTTATCTATCAAGGAGAGAGGAGAATCAAATATTTCAATATGCAAACCTATTTTTGAATACAAAATTTGAGAAAAAGTTTGCACCTTGAGAAATTTGATCCCTGTAATTGTCTATCTTACTTTTTCAAGTCTTTAAATTAGCTATCTTGCATACCATGGGTTGTCAAAAACTCAACCTAAAAACCATCAGGTAATTTTTTACATAACATAACAGGATGAGACAAGTCTTTGCAACATCTCTTCCATAGTGGGTTGGAGAGCGCCTCTATACTTAATAAATAAATTGAAAACAATAAATTATTAGGATTAAAATATTTCAAATAGTCTTATTATTCTAATTTTTTAGGCTTTTTAAAATACATTTTTAGTTCAAATTTATGAATTTCAGCAAATATTTGTTAGAATTGCAAGTTTATGCATAGTTGCATAGTGTCTTCCATATATATGGCTTCCCATATTATTATATATATATAGAACACTGGCCCCTATATATATATCTATTTATATATATATATATTATATTATATATATTTATATATATAAAGCCCCCAACACATATAAGCCTTGCGGACCAACACACACATTATATATGTTTATTTATGACGAAATAAAACTTTTCATGAAACACCTAAATTTAAGAAGAACGTGATTTCTTTTGTTTTAAATGCATTTTAATGATAATAGATTCCTCTTGGCACTTCATTTTAAAACTTAATCAAGTTTTTAAAAAATATTTCAGATTTTGGTTATTACGAGAAATGTGTGAAAAAAAACATATCATCTTAAGTTAATATATATAATATATAATATATTATATATATATAATATAATATATATATATATAATATATATATAATATATATATATCCTTCTTAACCATCTATATATCAAAAGGTAAAATGATCAAATCTCTCGAGGTGCAAACTTTTTTTTCAAGTTTTACATTTAAATAAAAGGTTGTACTTCAAAAAATTTGATCACTTTTAATGATTGTTAAATCTATGATTATTGATATTACAACCCAATATGAAAAAGATGTGGTAAAAGTATTTGCCCCTAACTTCAAGCCATAAATAAAATATTTAGATGGCCACGTGGAAGAAATTTACAAAGAGATGAAGTAATTAAAAGTATATGCCCATGTGCATTATAATGCCAAAAGAATAAAGAATTAAAAGTAAAAAAAATGATTTGGAGTAGTTCATACAATTCCTAATATAGAATTAGTATGCACTATTTAAAAATTATATATATATATATGATGTGACTCATAAATAAAGTGTTTCAATATACAAGGTTAAGTAACATGAACATGTGGTTAAAATATACTAATAATACTAAAAATATATTTTAATTTAGAAAAATGTGAATGCTTTAAGTAAAATATGTTTGATGAAAAAGAATTTTGGGGGCTATCGTTTTGAAGTTTTCTTATGTGGGTTATGACCCCATTATACTCTTTTTGTTGGGTCAATCCTATTCGAGTATGCATGCAACATCAATTCCTTATGTTTGGATCACATAGTGATTACATGCAACATTAATTCATCAAACAAATTCAACACATCAATGCATCAAATCACCATGCACACAAACAAAATCATCAATTGCTTATGTTTGGATCACACATTTGTTACATGCAACATTAATTCATCCAACAAATTCAACACATCTATGCATCAAACCATCAATACATCAAATCACCATGCATACAAACAAAATTATGCCTCAACTTTCTAATGGCCATCCTCCACACAAACACAAGTTTACAATTTATATTAGAAAATTATAACATCATGGATTATTTCCACACAAACACAAGTTTACAATTTATATTAGAAACTTATAACATCATGGATTATTTCAAGATCCATGATCTTCCCCATAAAGCTTTCAACATGATCATCTCCACAAAGCTCTCAACATGATCTCCACAAATCTATTATCCACAAATCTATTAATGAATTTTTAATATTTCTCACAACTGTGATTTTTCAACCTTGTTAATCTTTCACAGAATAGATATTACCCTACCTTTTGACAGCTATGCCTTCTAAAACTCATTCTTGTTTATTTTCCAAAGGATGGGTGGATGCTCCTACATCAGACTCCCAAGGTAAAAAAATTTATGGCCTCCTAGTCATATTCATATGCATCTGGTCTTCTCATAACAACTTCCACTCGAGTTGAAACACGCCTCTGCAATAAAATGCCTCCACCTACTACATGATAACCCACCAAACTTTCTCCTTAGTTTGGACTTTTGGCATCTTTGTGGTTCTCTTCTCTATAACCCTATGTGTAGAAATTAATGTGTAGATTCAAAATTGCTCATGAAATTTGCTAAATCATAAGACTTGAAGCCACTCTACTCATATGTAGAAGTTAATTACCCATCTAAAACAAGAATCATTGACATGCAAAAGGAAAAATCACATATACACTGAGATTTATCTAAGGGAAATCAACTGCTCAAAACCCCTTACTATATGTATTGCAATAATTAAAGAATATAGAAGAAATACAATACTTGTTCAAGCACGAGCATGAGCACAACCTGCACTAGTATAGTCTATCCCTTTGTCTGACTAGTATATATATATGTTATGTAAAAAATTACCTAGTGGTTTTTGGGTTGAGTTTTTGACAACCCATGGTATGTAATATAGCCTATTCAAATACGTGAAATAGTAAGTGTGTATACACTTACTTTTTCACATCTTTAATCTGGCTATCTTACATACCATGGGTTGTCAAAAACTCAACCTAAAAACCACTAGGTAATTTTTTACATAACATAACAGGATTCTGTTATGAGACAAGACATTGCAATATCTCTTCCATAATAAATCAATTGAAAAAAATGAATTATTACGATTAAAATATTTCAAATAGTCTTATTATTTTAAAATTTTTAGCTTTTTAAAATACACTTTTAGGTCAATTTTATGAATTTCAGCAAATATTGGTTAGAGTTGCAAGTTTATGCATAGTCTGCCTAAGTGTTATATTATTATATATATTATATATATATTATATATATATATATATATATATATATATATATATATAGCTTGTGCGCGCACACACACACATATTCTAATTTATAGACGAAATGAACATTTTCACTGAAATTCACCGAAATAATTTCAAGAAAGAATGTGATTTTTTTGTTGTTTAAATTACATTTTTGAATGCATAAATAGATTCAGCTCTTGGGCACTCCAATTTTACACACTAAACAACTTAACTCAAGTTTTTAAAAATATCTCCAGATTTTAGTTAAAATTAACCAAAAAAAAATGTTGTGAAAAATGTCATTCATCTATATATATAATATATATAGATATAGATATATGCTTCTTAACCATCCATATATATGCAAACTATTTACATTTAAATAAAAGTTTGTACTTCAAAAAATTTGATCAGTTTTAATGATTGCTAAATCTATGATTAATGATATTACAAACCAATATGAAAAAGATGTGGTAAAAGTATTTGCCTCTCACTCTAAGCCATACATAAAATATTTAGATGACCACGTGGAAGAAATTTACAAAGAGATAAAGTAATTAAAAGTATATGCCCATGTGCATTATATTTTCATTTTCACTGTGAGTAATACTTTTTAATTTTAATTTTTTAATATTTTCTAACATTTTAAAAATATTTTTTCAATATCAACTCCATCTATATATGTGGAGAGAAAAAGAGTATAAACAAATATTTTAATGTTCACCATAATAAAATATTTCAATGCCAAAAGAATAAAGAATTGAAAGTAAAAAAGAATGATTTGGAGTAATTCATACAATTCCTAATATAGAATTAGTATGCACTATTTAAAAATTAATGATAATAAAAAATATATATATGATGTGACTCATAAATAAAGTATTTCAATATACAAGGTTAAGTAACATTAACATATGCTTAAAATATATATTAATAATACTAAAAAATATTTTAATTTGGAAAAATGTTGAATGTTTTAAGCAAAATATTATTGATGAAAAAGAATTTTGGGGGGATAACGATTTGTAGTTTTCTTATGTGGGTTATGACCCCATTACACTCTTTTTGTTGGGTCAATCCTATTCGAGTGTGCATGGAACATCAATTCCTTATGTTTGGATCACACAATCATTACATGCAATATTAATTCATCAAAAAATTCAACACATCTATGCATAAAAACATCAATGCATCAAATCACCATGCACGCAAACAAAATCATCAATTCCTTATGTTTGGATCACACAGTGGTTACATGCAACATTAATTCATCCAACAAATTCAACACATCTGTGCTTCAAATCACCATGCACACAAAAAAAATTATGCCTCAACTGGTCAGATATTCATTCTAATGGCCATCCTCCACATAAACACAAGTTTACAATTTATATTAGAAAATTACAACATCATGGATTATTTCAAGATCCATGATCTTCCCCATAAAGCTTTCAACATGATGCTCTCCATAAAGCTCTCAACATGGTCTCCACAAATCTATTAATGAATTCTTAATATTTCTCATAGATGTAATTTTTGAAGCTTGTTAATCTTTCACAGAATAGATATTACCTTGCCTTTTGACAACTATGCCTTCTAAAACTCATTCTTTCTGATTTTTCAAAGGATGGGTCGATGCTCCTACACTAGACTCCGAAGGTACAAAAATTTATGGCCTCCTAGTCATAGGCATATGCATTTGGTCTTCTCATAACAACTTCCACTCATGAGTTGAAACACACCTCTGCAATAAAATGTGTCCTCCTTGCTACATGATAACCCACCAAACTTTCTACTGAGTTTGGACTTTTGGCATCTTTTTGGTTCTCTTCTCTGGAACCCTACGTGTAGAAATTAATGTGTAGATTCAAAACTGCTCATGAAATTTACTAAATCACAAGACTTGAAGCCGCTCTACTCATATGCAGAAGTTAATTAACCATTTAAAACAAGATTGATTGACATGCAAAAGGAAACATCACATATACACAGAACAAAACCCCTTACTATATGTATTACAATAATCAAAGAATAGAGAAGAAATACAATACCTGCTCAAGCACGAGCACAACCTGCACTAGTATAATCCATCCCTCTGCTTGACTAACTAAACTTGGCCTATCACTTAGCCAATTTAAAGCCTTCCCAAACTCCTATTTACTTGCATTGTTCCCTTGGGAAATTTCCCCTATTATTTATGAATTTCACACCAAGGAATTGCACAATTACCATAGGCCAATACTCTGACTGCATGCACCCCCCGTACACCTTGGATTAGTTTACCACTGATAGTACACTGCCCTTGAACTCCATCCTCAACTAGGTAACTCGAATTCTCTACAACAAATAAATATTTTGGGTTGATTGATCACTCAGTGTGGAAAAAGTTCCACACCCAGAACTTGACCTCCAGTAGTTCTTTTGACAGTTAGAACTAGTTAAAATGACAATAACTCAAATAAACTGAAATAGATTGCTACAAATTAGCAATCAATCATGTAGAACTGAAATCAAGTGTTTCCAACTCGAATTTACTGAGTTAACTAAGTGACAAGAGCCATGTCACCTCAGCTAACTACCTCCAAGTATTCTGCTGAAATTAAAATTCGAATTTTAATCTAGTTTGACCAAGACAAAGTCAAAACTAGATTTTCTTGCTAAATTTTCAACAATCCCTCTCAATAAGAAAGAGATTATCAGATAATCCAATCTTGCTTCTATGGACATTGAATTTTCCTCTTGAAAAATAGTTTGCCAAAATATTTGTTTCTTGTTCCTCTATCAGAATGTACTACAACAACATAATCCACGTATGCACACAATCTCATAGATGGTGATACTGGATGTCAATATGCTTGGATCAATCATGAAATACTAGATTCTTAGAGAGTTTGAAGCAACTCTGATTATCAGAGTGAATCATTGTAGGATCCATTTCTAACCAAATAACCGAACAAGAATATTTCTCATCTAGATAGCCTCACATGTTGCTTGACTTGCAACCATGTTCTATGATTCTACTAAGCTGAGTGCCACATATATATGCTTCCTCATGTACGAAGAAATTACTGTTTCCCCAACATTGCGAATTCCTCCTGCAGTTCTCTTTCTTTTTTATGGACTCCTCGCCCAATCTGCATCTGTGAAGCCTCGCAACTTCACTCCCTCTGTCTATGTACCAAAGAACAAAATGAGTAGTGCCTTTGAGGTATCTCAACACATGCTTTTCTTCCTTCCAACATAGTTTGGTTGGCTTAACCATTGCTTGGCTAAGTTGGTTAACTGCATAACACATGTCCGGTCATGTGTTCACCAAATACATGAGTGAACCCACGAGATGTCTATAAATGGTAGCCTCCACTACTTCACTTAAAGTAGCATCCTCCTTCCTCCAGTTTCCTTCTAGACAAGTTTCCATGGGTTTTCACCTATCCAAGTGGACCCTTTGAAGTATCCCATTGGCATACTTTCCCTAAGGGACAAATAGTTCTCCATCTCCCTGCCATAATTATAATCCAAGGAAGTAGTGCATGAGGCCCATGTCCTTAATCTAAAAATCTGTTGCAAGGTCCTCCTTGCAAGATCTGATCAGCTGCACATCACCAGTAAGGATCAAGTCATCGACATATAAAACAATAATCAATAATTTAGCTTCTACCACAATGTGTTAAAGGTTTTCATCTGCTTCACTTTTGGTGAAGCCCAAACCAATGAGATAACTAATGATCATGGTATACCAAGCATGGGGTGCTTGCTTGAGTCCATACAATGCTCACTTGAGTCTGTACACTTGTGACTCTCTGTCAAAGGTCTCAAACCCCTCTAGCTGCTCAATATACACCTCCTCCTTAATAACTCCATTGATGAATGTTGTCTTCACATCCATCTGGTGGATATTCCACCTCATCTATGTTAACGATGCTACAATTGACCTGATGGATGAGTAGCTTTCTATTGGAGCAAAGGTCTCCTCATAGTCAATTCCATCCACCTGAGAGAACCCCTTGGCCATAAATATAGCCTTTTATTTCTCTATGCTCCCATATGCTACATGATTTACCTTGTAAATCCATCTCAAACCACCCATTGATTTGTTTGCTGGTCTTGGGACCACTTCCCAAACACTGTTCTTGATAATGGAATCATATTCCTCTACCATAGCATCAACCCATACGATTTTTTCTACAACTTCCTAGAATGAGGATGGCTCTATCTCTACAAGCTCACTCGTTAGATCCATGTAGCCAGTGTACCGATCTGGTGACCTCCTCTACCTGCGCTATGATGTGGGTGCTCCCACATTCTCTCTAGCATCTTGCAATAATCTGTCAACTTCCCTAGTTCACTTCCTTCCTTCTCTAGATATCTCTGCTTGAGTGAATGTCTCCACTCTCTTCTCCTCTGCTTGTGGCTTCTCCACAACTTCCTTAGGTTCTTCCTTTGGAGCCAAAATCTGTTGATCAAGCTGTAACTAAAGCTCCCTCTCAAGAGAGCACCTCATTGAATTCTCCTCATCAAAATTCACATCCCGTCTGACCACTATCATCTTGAGGGATGGCAAGTACACCTGATAGAGGTGTTTCTTCGTACCCCACAAATATGCCCAACTCTTTTTTCAGCTCTAGCTTTTCCCTTGCTTCCTTAGAAACATGACAATAAATGTGTAGTAAACCGATGATCCAGAGATCCTGAAGTGTGACACATTTGGTTTCTTCCCTGAAAAAACTAACTCTAGTGTACTCATGCCACGAATCCTGTGAGGACTCATGTTTTACAGATAGACCATCATGTTGCATGCTTCGGCCCATAAGTGTAGAGGTAGGATTTGGTCATGCAACATTTTTCGTGCTTCTCCCACAATACTTATGTTCTTCTTGTTAGCCACCCCATTCTGTTGTGGGTTATGGGGTTTTGTCAACTCCCGCTGAATGCCTTCCTTTGCACAAAATTTTTTAAACTAATAAAACACGTACTCACCACCATTATCACTCTTGAGAGCCTTCTCTTTCTTGCTATTTTCTTTCTCAACAAGTGCCTTAAACTAAACAAATTTGGATAATGTCTGGTATTTCCTCCGCATGAAGTAGATTCAGCACTTTTGTGAGAAATAATCTACAAATATAAAATAATACATGTTATTGGCAATGGAGGCTATTGAGAAAGGTCCACAAACATCAAAGTGGATCCTTTCAAGGACTACATGTGACCTGTTGTCCTAATCATTGAAGGTGGATTTTGTTTACTTCCCCAATGTACACCCTTTTCATGTATCTCGCCGCTCTAGTGATCATTTTTGGAGGCTTCCAAAAATATGTTGCGTGATCTTCAAAGCGCCATGATGAAAATGGCCAAGTCTTCTATGCCATAATTCACTGACATCTTGGCTCTACAACTTCTCTGCTTTTGTGCTCAATGTTGCATAATATTCCACATCTAATTTGTAGAGGTTCTTCAGTTGAACCCTGATTTTCTTCACTTGTCCCATGGCAATATGTATCAGGAAAGCCTTCCATTTTATGATTATCCCATCATAACCACGATTCTACAACACAACTACGAAAATTAGATTCTTCTTCAGACCTGGTACAAACATCACATCCTTGAGCTTGAGAGGGGAACCAAACTCCTCTGAAAAGTAATTGTACCAATAAAAGTTGTGTTATGCCTTCCATCATCTCCCATATCGATGTGAATTTGGAGATCCTTCTCCACCAAGTCACCGAAAAATTCTTTGTTTCCTGTCACATGGAATGAGGCATCGCTTTAGAGATACCACACACTACCCATCATTGTTCTTTCCATGCATGTAATGAGGGTAAAATCAAGTTTGGAATGTGAAGCCAAGGCTTCACCCGCTGCTCCTCTTGCAGTCTTCTTTCTTTCATTCTTGTGTGGATACTTCATTGCATAGTGCCTAAATTCATGACAGTGAAAGAATTTCATTCTGGACATGTCTTTCTTCTTGCCCCCTTGACTCAAATATGCTTTGGATTGGGATTTATTCCCTTTCCCTTTATTTTCCTTTCGAGCTAAGGCAGAATTCTCCACATCCTCACCCTTGTATGAGGTCCCGTCTCTGGTGCTCTACCTTATCTCCTCCTGTACCAAATTGGACCAATGGCATTCCCAATTTGGTAGCTTCTCCCTCCCATTCATTAAATCTTTGTAGTTGTGCCAGCTCTTGGGAAGGCCTAGAATGGCTAGTATCATCAAATCATCCTCTAATATAGTAACACCAATTTGACCAAGTTCATCATGACAATATGTGAATCTGCTTAGGTACTACGGAATGGTATCTTTCCTCTACATTTTGATATTTCAAAGCTTATCCTTGAGTGCTAATATATTGTGGTCACTACTATTCTAGAACAAATATAGCAATGCTTGCCACATACATACAAAGTCTATTTCGCATGGATATTAGTGACAATATGGTCTCTTACTCCCTCCAATACGATCCTCCTCGCTTTGGCAACACACTTCCTTTAATCTGCTAGATTCTGAGCATCGACTGCTACTAGCTTTAGAATATCCATGTCAATGAATTCCTTCAACCCATTATCCTCTAGTACTGCCTCCATCCAATCCTTCCATGCAACATAATTCGAGCTTCCCTCAAGGGCATACTTGAGCCTTAGTCCATTGAAAGCCATCTTCTTATTCTCGAAGAAAACCTGCAACCTGATCTGCAACCTCAAACCTTATGCATTGAGAACTTCGAAATATCTGATCTACAGTGATTCCAACTCTAATACCATGTAGAAATTAATGTGTGGATTCAAAACTGCTCATGAAATTTACTAAATCACAAAACTTGAAGCTACTTTACTCATTTGCGGAAGTTATTTCACCATCTAAATCAAGAATTATTGAAATGCAAGAAACATCACACATACAGAAAGATTTACAAGGGGAAAGAAATCACTTAAAACCCCTTACTATCTATATTGCATTAATTATGGAATAGAGAAGAAATACAATGCTTGCTCAAGCCTGAGCACACCTTGCACTAGTATAGCCTATCCCTCAGCCCGAGTAATTGAACCTAGACTGACACTTAGCTGATTTCAAGCCTTCCCAAGCTTCTATTTCCTTGCTTTGTTCCCTTGGGACATTTCCCCTATTATTTAGGAATTTCAAACCAAGGAATTGCACAATTACCACAGGTCAATCCTCTGACTGCATGCACTACCTGTACAACTTGGATTTGTTTACAACTGGTAGTACACTACCCTTGAAATCTAATCTCAACTGGGTAACTCAAATTCTCTGCATGTAGCAATTTTTTTGGGTTGATTGATCACTCAGTGTGGAAAAAGTTCTACACCCATAACTTGATCTCCACTAGTTCTTATGACAGTTAGAACTAGTTAAACTGACAATAGCTAAAATCAATTGAAATAGATTGCTACAAATTAGCAATCAATCACGTAGAATTGAACTCAAGTGTCTCCAACTCGAATTTACTGAGTAAAATGAGTGACAAGAGCCATGTCAGTTCAGTTAACTACGTCCAAGTATTCTGCTGAAATTGAAATTCGAATTTTAATCTAGTTTGACCAAGGGAAAGTCAAAAATAGATTTTCTTGCTGAATTTTCAACACTACAAGCACTTCTTGCTCTAGGCTGCAACAAATATTCTCACCTTCCTTTGTTGCTATTTGCATAGAGAAAAAAATCTGTTATCATATCTTCAATCAACTTGTACCTTCTTCTGCTACTTCTCCTCCATACTACACGCAAGAATCTTCCATTCTATGATACCACTTAATGAAAATGAATTTTTGGGGTCTATCTTTTTCAAATTTTCTTATGGTATTGATTCTAGACCTCTAGGTTATGATCCCATTGCACTCTTATGTTGTGCCACTCTGATCTGAGTATTCATGCAACATCAATTCCTCGTGTTTGTCTCACACAATCGTTACATGCAACATAAATTCATCAAGCAAGTTCAACACATCTATGCATCAAACCATCAATGTGTCAAATCACCATGCACACAAACAAAATTACATAAACCATACATCAAAATTAATTTAACCACTATACTATTACATGGTGTCTTAGGTGGCCATGCACACAAAATTACATAAACCATGCATCAAAATTAATTTAATCACTATACTATTACATCGCGTCTCAGCTGGCCAAATATTTGTTCTAATGATCGTCATGCACAAACACAAAATTTTACAATTTATATTAGAACATTACAATATCATGAATTATTTCAAGATCTACGATCTTCTCCATAAATCTCTCAACATGATCCTCTCCACAATGCTCTCAACATCATCTTCTCCACACACCTATCAATGAATTCCTAAGATTTCTCATAGATGTGATTTTTCAAGATTTTTAGTCTCTCACAAAATATACATTACCCTGCCTTTTGATAGTTTGCATTCTAGAACTCATTCTTGTTGATTTTTAGGAGGATCGGTCACTGTCAATTATGTATAAATTATATATGGTTAGCAAAAGCTATGTAAATATTATATAAAGAAATTGAAAAAAAAAAAAATTATGGTTAAATATTTGAAGTAGTTTAACCATTCTACATTTTGACCCTTTTTGAGATATGTTTTTGATCAATTTTGTGAATTCTAGCAAATATTTATTGGAATTTCAAGTTTAAGTTGTGTAATCTACACAATTCAAAGTGCTCCAAGGGATTTTCAAGTTTTTGAACCTATTTATGCATTAAAAAATGCATATATATAGAAAAACTCTAAAATATAACACCTCTTTCAAATATAGAAGATAAAACACCCTCTTTTAAACATAGATATCTCTTTGAATTTAATCAATATACAGAAAATGTGGTTAACGAAAACAAAATCATGAATATTAATAACAAGAATGGATAATATAATTTAATACCAACATCTTATGTAATTGTAGTAGTTTATTAGTTCGTGTCAATGCCAATGCCATTCACGAAGATATGAATAAGTATCAAAAGTAACATGAGTGGTTTAAGTTAATTTTAATGTTTTCTTCCTAAGAGATCATATATTCAAATTACAAGTGGGTGAAGTATGTATGCCTGCATACTATAGTAGTCACGTTGTGTGGAGGTGGATACTTTGTCACATAAACAAGGCGATTCCATACGATAATTTGATGTATGGCTTGGCTATCAATCCTTTAAAGTATTATATTATTATTATTTAATTTAACTTTAGTAATAACATGATATAAAATACATAAAAAAATACATAAACAAATATAAATGACTCAAACTTACAAAGAAAGATTGAAAACAAATTCTCGAAACATATTACATATCACTGATATCAAGATATGGGGCGCAAGCCCCTCAAATAAACTCCATAGGGAAATTTGGATATAGCCCAAACAACGAGAAACCACATATCAATATTGCAATGCCGGAATGTACATGACCGACAAGATAACACGCCAGAAGATTTTGGGTCCCTTCCTTGAAATCGAATTTCTACCTCTCAAACCTAATCGAATTTCTACCTCTCAAACCTCAACAAATTAACCACTATTCCATGGAGCTTCTTCTGGTGCTCACCATGCATCCGGAGCAACCCATAGTCACCTATCAAATCCTTTAGTGCCATTGGGTAATGAGCTTGAAAGAACCTCCCCTCATTTTGTAGAACAAACTTGTTGAACTGGGGATCCATTGATACAAGTGCTTGGCTTCGAAATAAATGGGATATGAAAATGTTTGAATCATATACATTATGTTAATATCCACATGAATTTAGTATTAATGCATAGTCTTATTTCAAGGTTTTGATAACTATCAGGATTATTTTTGACTTGGGAGTGATAGCTAGTGGTTAGGGCACATAGTTTTGTGGTCCATAGTATAATACTAGTTGTATTTGGATGGAAAAAAGCTTATAAATAGGCTTATTAGTCTCCATTGTAAAGTGCCATGGGTTGAGCAAGTGTGGGCTCTTCTGCCATTACAAGGGGCCAAGGGTTGAGCAAGTCTTGGCTCCCCAGTGTCAAGGGAGCCAAGGGTTGTGTATGTGTGGGCTCTTGATCTTGAGGTTTTGATTAAATATTGGATATTTTGGAGCCAAGGGTTGTGTATGTGTGGGCTCCCGATCTTGAGGTTTTGATTAAATATTGGATATTTTTAGAACCTTGGCTGACATTTTGCAAAGATGATAAAAAGAGAATTGGGGAAAAGATTAGTAACAAAGAGAGAAATTTGTATATGATTTCAAGTGAGAAATTGTTGTGTGCGTAACCAAATAAATAAATAAAATAAACTTATAATATAATATTATGACTTGAAACTTCTTCAAAAATCTATAAACATGGTTTTGAGATTGTGGTTTCAAACCAATGATTTTCATAGCACATAATATATTACATAGTAATTTAATAAATTTTATTGAATAGTAAGCTCGAAATCTACGATCCAATAAAAAATTGACCCTATTGTAATATTATTTTAATAAAACAAACAAACTCCTCGGCACTGCACATTATTAAAACCTTATGTGCTAGACACTGATAAAAGTTAAAAAAAACCAAGCAAAACACCCTCAGTTTATTTTACCTTTTGTCTCTGTCATTCAGCGATCTTAACTGAAGGACCTCCTTATTCCTCTCATTATAAGTCCTTTCGATATTCCACCACCTTATTCACCGCTCTCGTGAACTTGGTCTGCGCCTCGTTAGTGGTATCAGTGGGTATTGATTCTGATCCTGGAGAACTATTCGCTCTTTATGCTGCTCAATTTAATTACTGATATTGATGGCTTGCTGGTCAATCCAAAATTTGTCATATTCCAGACAATTTATTTATTATTATTTGCATAAATAAAAAAAAGTCAATGTGAACTATATTCACATAAACTTCTTTCACAAAATGTAACGTCCTTTTTCTGTCAGTGTCCGGGGAGAGAGGTATATTTCTTATGTTTTTAAAAAATATTTTTAAGAATTATTAAAAATATAATATTTAGGTTAATTAATCTATTTCGAGTTAAATTTCATATATAAAAATATAATATTTAGGTTAATTAATTTATTTTAAGTTAATTTCATATATATATAAATTATTTGAATATCTATACTAACTATTTGTTTCATATTAAATTCATAAATATATTTAATATTCACTAGATAAATATTTTAATTGTAAATGAAAATAATTAAAAAAATCAAACTTGAATATTTCCTGAATAAATTAAAAATATAACAACATTTTAATGTTGACAATGTGATCACAAATTAAATATTTGATATCAATTTTAAGTAAATATTTCAATGTTAATTATGTATATATTATATATAATTAGAAAACAATTATGCATAGATGCATCTTAACTTTGGCTTTATCAAGGATCTAGAGGAATCAAATCTCTCAATGTGCAAACCTTTTTTTGAATGCAAAACTTGAGGAAAAGTTTGCACCTTGAGAGATTTGATCTCTTTCATTGCAAATACATCATGGACTAAGATGGATCTAGGTTGGTTATATATATATATTCACGCCTTTAAATAGGCTATACTACATACAATGGGTTGTCAAAAACTCAACACAAAAACCAAGAGGTAATTTTTTTTAATTATTATTATTTTTTAAATCAAGTATTTTATTTGATTTTTATGTAATTTTCGAGTCAAAATGTTTACACAAAATGAGTTGAAATGTTTACGTAAAATGTAACTAAAGTATACTCAATAAATTAAATGAAAACGATAAATTCTTACTATTAAAATATTTCAAGTAGTCTTGTTACATTAGAATTTGTAGCTTTTTAAAATACATTGTTAGGTCAAATTTAAGAATTTCATCAAATATTTGTTGGAATTGCAAGTTTACGCATAGTCTACACACCTATATATATGTATATGTAGATGAAATAGGCTTTTTCCACCAGAATACAACGAAACAATTTCAAGAAAGAATATGATTTTTTGTTATTATAAATGCATTTTTGAATGGATAAATTGATTGAGTATCTTGAAAGGTCCTATGAGCACTTAAATTCTATATATTAAAAAACTTGAACTCAAGTTTTTTAAAATCTCTACCAAATTTTAGTTAAATTAACCCGAAAAATGAGTGAAACATACATACATACATATATATATATATATATATATCTTAACCATGGATCTATCAAAAGCTAAAAGGATCAAATATCTCTAGTTGCAAACCTTATTTCAAATTTTACATTTTAAAACAAGTTTGTACTTCAAGAATTTGTTCACTCTCAATGATTGTTAAATCTATGATTTATTGATATTACAATCCAATATGAAAAAGATGTGGTAAAAGTATTTGAATTTCAATCTAAACCATAAATAAAATATTTAGATGTCCACATGAAAGAAATTTACAAATAGATACAATATATGTCTGTGTGTTATATTTTCATTTTCAATGTGAGTAAGATAAACATCTCTTATACTGTCTAAGCCATAAATAAAATATTTAGATGCCCACATGAAAGAAATTTACAAATAGATAGAGTATATGTGTGTGTTATATTTTCATTTTCAATGTAAGTAAGATAAACGTTTCTTAATATTTTCTAACACATATTTTTATATTTTTTCAATATCATCTTCATCTATCAAAATTGATTTGAAGTAATTCATATGATTCCTAATATAGAATTAATATGCACTATTTCAAAATTAATAATATATTATATCTATATATATATATGCCTCATAATAAAGTATTTTTAATATGCACCATTTAAAAATGATTACTAATAAAAAAATATGTATGATGGTGACCTTCAATAAATAAAGTATTTTAATATACAAGGTTAAGTAACATTAACATGTGTTTAAAAATATATTAACTGATATTTGCACTAGATGTTGCAAAGGAAACACCCTAAGTTGTTAGCATATCAAAGAAGAGCATAGATAAAGAGAAATGTGATATGTTATTATGATCTAAATGTTTCTGAGTTTGGAATTTTGGAATTGTTTCCTTTGTAATATAAATTATTGCCTCTACACTTAGAAATGTTGTGTGATAAATAAATACCACTTTACAATAAGTTAGGATGACCTCCATAAACTTACATAAATTTTTTGAATTTGTCCCTTTGGTGACTCCTTAGTCTGAAGTAGGCATACTCAATGTTTTAGTTCATACTGACAAGCTACTTGGATTTTCAACCATGAATATGAAGCTACTTGGATTTGCAACCATGAATATGATAGCCTTAATGCCTTGAGTCCAAACATTTGGCCATGAGTTCCAGTCAAAGAGGCTAAATTTGGAAGCAATTCTCCTATATGCATTCCCACAACTTCAAGTGTTTCTAGTCAATCACTACTAGATAATCCTATCTTCTAGTGCCTAAAAAGTTTTTTATTTGGAAAATGCATCCCTACAAATTCAAGTGTTTCTAGTCAATGAATACTAAAAAATCCTATCTTCTAATGCCTAAAAATTTCTTTTGTTTGGAAATTTTAAAAGGAACTACAATCTATGAGATACACGCATATGGGAGCCACCCATGTCAAAATTAGAATTGTGTTTAATTTTATCCATTTGTTTTTCCTATTCCCTAAAAGCACGCTAAAATCCTATCTTCTAATGCCTAAAAAGTTCTTTTGTGAGGGAATTTCGAAAGGAACTGCAATCTATAAGATACAAGCTGTGTCAAAATTAAAATTATGTTTACTTTTATCCATTTGTTTTTCATATTCCCAAAAACCCACTATGTAAAGCCCACTATATGCAACATCCTGACTAAAAAAATGCCATTGGCAGACAGGATTTGAGTGCTTTTATAATGCTCATAATAATATTTTCCCAATAATAACTCATAACAATATATATTTAGTGAGTTGAAAGTCTCTAATTAATGTTAACAATTTTTATATAAAAGATGTGAAATATTCCAGTATATATTTCATTATTATTCATGGGAGAAAGCACTTTATTAATTTACAAAATATTCAATGCAAATTAATAATACGGTAAAAGAAAATTAATGTTTTTCAATAAACAAATAATAAAATTGATTTTTATTTTTAAAAAATTTAAAGAAAAATGAGACTTTATGAGAGATTTCAATCAACTAATATAATTTAAATTGGAGTTGACTTTAACTGTGATTTTTTTTTGAGATTTTGGAGGTTTTGGTGGATTTATTTGTGATGAAATCTTATTTTTTTGTTGTTTAAATCAGTTTTTTGAGTGCATATATAAATTTAGCACCATGAAAACCTTTGGGGCAAAAGTTGTGATTTCAATAAATCCTTACAATTAAATAAAAATAAACTGGAAAACTTTTCAAAAAGTCTCACTTAAAAGTAACTCCATTCAAATTTAATAAAAGAAATTACAAAACAAAATTTATTAAAAGAGATTACAAAGTAACAAAATGTATGTAGAAAAATTTGTAATTATATTTTCCTTATATCAATATGATTCATAATTAATTTAATAACTTTTAATAAAAAATTAATAAATATTAAATATTACATTACATTACATGCAAAAACGCAAATTGCCATGATAAGATAATGATCATTAAACTCTAGGCATAAATCATAAAAAAATTTGAAGATATCAAAATAATAAATTATTTACCAAATTTTTTTAAAGGCATCTCATAATATTGATTCAATTCTCAAATACTATTGAAATATAGTAAACTATTTCCTTTGTAATCAAAATAATGGATTATTTACCATTTTTTTTAAGGTATCTAGGAAATATTGGTTGAATTCTTAAATACTCCAATTCTTAAATACTATTGAAATATAATAAGCTCTTCTCTTTATTATTTATTTGAAGATAGATATCTTTCTGTTGTTTTAGTGGTCCTCATGTTTTCTATTGTAATTAAACTTGCTTTTTGGAGAGATCTTTTAATACCCATTAGTTACTCAAAAGGATTTGTTTATGGATATATCAGAGAGATCTTTTAATACCCACTAGTTATTCAAAAGGATTTGTTTATAGATATATCAGAGAGATCTTTTAATACCCACTAGTTATTCAAAAGTCTTTGTTTATAGATATATTGAAGACATGTGGAGAAACTAAATCTAACTATTCAAAGCCCAGAAGAATATAGGACAACACAACAACACCTACCTTATCAAAACTTTAGGACAACACAACACAACAACGACTACCTTATCAAGCTTTGAGACATTTAAATGCACTTTCTTCAAAGATTTTAGTAAAATGGTTGTTGGCCATTTTTTCATGAAAAGTTTGACTGATAATTTTTTTGTGTGTAAGCTTAGTAGTTCTTCTCTTTTCTATTAAATTTCCATAAACATGTATTAATATATGTCTTTCAAAATATACCTGGTGGCCTCAACCCACCCACAGGAAACGAGGTCTGTTGGCCATCGGTCAGCATCAAAGGCTATCCAAAATTTAAACAATTTAATTCTTATCATCCAAGCTACATTTGTTGCTATGTCTATTATATGCTTAATTCTTGAAAAGTAAATGTTATTCGACATCATAAAAAAAATTAACTAACAATATCACTGTTTCATTAATTTGAAGAATCTATTGGAGTCAGATCTTTCGCACTTGACCCAGGCATTTCACTCTGCAGTAGTGTTTGAATATGTTAATCCATTCTCTTTAAGTTTAAGTTATGGTGGTATTGTTGCATATGCACTGATTGAATCCCCTTCTGGATGTCTTTTAAGCTGAGCTTTTCCTGTCCTCTTCTGGCTCCTCTATGTCTTTATACGTTGTTAATGCCTTTTCCATAAGATTTTTCATGACCCAATATAGCTAAATGGTTTGTTGGAATAATGTTTGGCGCCCGCAGGTGTGTCCTGGATCCTGAATTATGTGCTCCCAGTTAGATTCTAGGATTTCTCCATTTACCACGTTTGCATTGAGCTTTGCTTCCCATGAAGCTATCACTGCCTTAACCTCTGTTGGGGTTCCTACGTGGTAGGCATGCATTAGATTTTGCATGCTCTCCTTTCTTGTTTGTCTTCCTCTTTTCCTTGGTGGTCTGCTCGCGGATGCCTCACTGGTGGCCTTCTTTCTTGTTCTGCCTCCCCTTTTCGATCCCTGCTCTCCTTCTTTTACCATCTTCTCTGGTTCTTTCTAAACACGATCTCTGCTTACTTGCAAATTTTTCAGTTTACGTTGTCAACATTCGAGGGGCTGGTGAGCGCTTAGGTTAATGATATCTGTAATGTGAACCAATATCATGTTATTAAAACCAATAATTTTATCATCCATAATATTATGCCATTGTTTTTTGATTTGGTTTTCTGCCTTCTCGTTCTCAGTTTGCTCTTTAATCACTTTTTCTCCCTCCCATTGAGGCCTATCTAATGTTTCCTCCCTCCTCTGCTCACTTCCCTCCCTAATTACCATTCCCCAAGGCTTCCCCAGGTATTCCCTTCCCCTCTTATGGTCAAGCAGGCTGGAAGCTTTCTTGCTATCCTCATAGGAGTTACGAGTTTCCTGCCAATTTGCTACTTAGACGAACCCCAGTCGGTCATTTTACTATGCTCAGGAGATGAAAATACCTCCCGTCTCCTTTCTATATCTCCCCCTATCTGACTTTTTTTCCTCCCCCCTCCCTGTCTCCAGGGGCGGTAGCTTTCCCTGTAGATCACAGAGGTTTCAGGGTTTTTTCTTTGCTCGCTTCGACCACAAGTTCTAGCGGTGGGCAATCTCATTTCCCCCCCGGTTTTAGAATTCCTTCTGGGTTTCTCATAGGTCCTAAATTATTCCCCCCACCCCTCCAGGATGGCCATCCAAGTATACCCAAACCCTGTCAGGAAGTAATTATAATTGAAACCACTAAATTTACCATGACTTTCCCCTGTGATAAGACTAGACACTCTTATGTTTCCTCGAGACCAGCCAAGCCCATTGGAGGGTTTGAAAATCCCCCCCACCCTTCCAAGGGTTCGATCTACTTGAACCCATATATCATAATCATGAATTTATACTTAAACCTATGGAGTTTTCCATTTCTTTCCTTAATTGAACCCAACATTCTTATCTTAAGAAAGACCAGCCATTCTTTCCTTATTTTCCACATTCTTATCCATTTTCAAGGCATTGCTACTCTATCACCACTGGAGGGAGCTGTAATTACATACCCGTTTCTGCCGCAAATTCCAGTTGCTGTTCATCACCTTCCTTCTCCTGCCCTTCACCACCTTCTTCGTTCGCATGATCACCCTGCATGAAAATGCCTTGATGCCTTGCCACCTTTTCCTTTAACCTACTCCCCCACTTACATCTCCTCATTACCGAGGTACCTGTCCCTTTCCCTTTTTTAACTTCCACTTCGTCTTCCTCTGTGTGAGGTCCTTGATTGAGGCACCCACCTCCCGTCCATTAATTTCCCTCTGTCATTTCTTTCCTTTTTCCGACTACTCTAGCCACCTTCTCTTCCCCTATTCCTTTTGCCACCTAGTCCTCCTTCCATCTGTCCCAGAATTCCTCCACGTGCTGGCTCCCATGTCCCTACACACCCCAATCAGGGATTTCGTGCTTTCTCTTTCTCATTTCTCAATATTTTTGTGAGGCTATTCAACCCTTCTGTTTGATTTATAGCTTCCCCTAGTATATCCAAGCTGCTCCCAGGTCTGCCACATCCCTAATTTTCTAAGAAATCTGCTGCCACGTTTCCTGAATGATGTACATGTGTCAAGATGATGTAGGCTACTCCTTTTATTAGGCTTCCTATTTCATGTACTAATCTTACTGTTCTCCAAATTTGGATTTTTTTTTTCACATGGAGTTCCTTGTTGAAGTTTTCTCACTGTATCTATCACTAGTGTTGAATCTCCTTCCACTACCATATTTTGGTAGTTTTATCTTCGAACAATTTCTAACCCTTTTTTTCAGTACGTAGAATTCCACTTCGTTGTTTTTGGTTGTTCCACAATCCATTGCAAATGCCTTGATTATATTGCCTTGGTGATCTCAGAACACTCCCTCTGAGCTGGCTAGTCTTAGATTTCCTTTGGCTGCACCATCAAAGTTTAGTTTAATAAAGTGCTCCGGGGGAAACATGGAGTGGGCTAAGGAGTCACGTCGTATATGTTTTTGTTTCTAGGAGTTCGACATCATCATTCTTGATTTCAGATTTAACCTATCCATTACTCATCTCTCCTGTAGTGCGGTTTCCCAATCATCTGGGTACCATTTGTCGGCTAGAATCGTCTCTCGGATATTTTGAACTGTCATTTCCCACAATTCCATTGTAGTTTTTTCCCCTTTGAAGATTCTTTGGTTCCTCTCTTTCCATACTTCTCACAGAAGAAATCCTAAGGAAATATTCCAGGCTTAGTTCAAGATAGGGCTCTGGCATATTTTACTTTTCCATTTTCCATTGTTTTTTGGTGCTTGACTGATCCCTGTCAGTGTGGCCAAAGAGTAATTCATGAGTTTTCCATAAGACTCTATGATAACTGCAAGCATTCATTAGGTGCTCCATTATTTCATTTTTTCCTTCACATGTGTAACAGATCGACGGTCCCTGCATCCCTCTTACCTGTAGTTGATCCCATGTTAAGGCGCGGCCATGGTGTACCACCCATAGGAAGAAGGCTACTTTCGGCCACAGTTTATCCTTCCATATGCGTTCCCATATGGGTTTCCCTTGTTGTTGTTGGTGTTTTTCTTGTTGGATAATATCCTTCTTTGATGGTGAACATCCCTTTTGTTCTGTATCCCCATAGTATAATATATGATCCTTCCTCAATTACTATTCTTCTCGTTTCCATTTATTTGTCATAATTTTCCTACTATATAGAATTAGGTGCTTCTAGCCAGTGTTGTCTGCTCTTCCATTTTCTCCATTGTGCTTCTGTTTCCGTTTCCCAGAAGTTTCTCACCATCTGGTTTTCTATGTTGTTCGTGTTTAAGAATATTTCCACAAGGTCTGGTTTACTAAATAACTTTTCTCTTTTCTGCTAAGCCTCTTGCCAGAACACTGCTTTATCTCCTCCTCTAATTTCCCAGAAACTATGGGCTCTTATCAGTTCCTTATTTTCTATTGCAAGGTTCTAGATTGCCAACCCTTTTATATTCTACTAAATTTTCAGTCTTTCTTCTATCGACCTGGGCATCCCATATTTTCTACCCCATATTTCTTTCCATAGATTTGTTCTTCGTTATATCCATCTCCACCATAGCTTAGCCCCCATGACTTGGTTCATAGTGTAGGAGTCCCAGAGGCCCAACCCCCCTACTTTGGTTGGTTTAATTAGCCATTTCCAAGATAATAAAGCCCATTTCTTTACTATTTGTGTCACTTGCCACAGGAATTTCTTGAATATATTTGTCATCTCGTTGCACACAGTTTTAGGGGCTGCTAGGCTTGAGAGATGGTATATAGGTATTGATTGCAGAACTGCCTTAAGTAGTATGACTCTACTCTCCATGTTTAAAGTTTGGAAAGTCCAGTTCTGTAGGAGACCTTGAATATTTGCCAGGAGTACCTTCCAATTTTCCACTCTAATCCCCAAATATTTTGATGGGAAGGTTCCTACATAGAATCCCATTGTTCTTGCCAGAAATGTTTGGGATTGAGATATTGTGTTGAAAAAGAAGATATGTGACTTCTCTTTTTTTATCTCTATTCCTGAGGCATTCATGAAGTCTTGCAAAATGGCGAGGAGGGCTCTGGCTTCCTTAAGGGTTTCTTGGAAGAACATCATAATGTCATCAACAAACTGTTGACGTGTTAAGGCCATATGATTCCCCACATGCATAGGCCTTTAAATTGTCCTGCTTGCTCCTTCACTTTGACATATCTGCCAAGACCTTCAGCTGCTAATATGAATAGGAAAGGGGAAACCAAATCTCCTTGTCTGATCCCCCTTGTTGCATTGAATGCCTCTGTCGAAGCTCCAGTAAGGAGGATTGAAAATACATGACTCAATATCAAAGAATAAATCCAATTTATCCTTTAGGGATCAAAGCCGAATGCTTTCAGAATTCCTTGGAGGTAATTCCAGCTTAATCGATCATAAGCTTTCGACAAATCTAATTTGATCATCATTACTTTGGCTTTGAGGTGCTTAAGGGAATGTATAGTTTCTTGCGCTGTTACTATCCTATCCACTATTTGCCTTCCTTTAACGAAGCCAATTTTCTCTTGGGAAATTAGGGCTGGGAGAATCGACTTGAGACGATTGAACATGATGGTTGAAAGGATTTTATAAATTACATTGCATAAATCTATGGGTCTAAACCCGTGCAACTCTTCAGAGTGGTCAGATTTTGGAATAAGAGCTAAAAAGGTTGAGTTAAGAGTCGGGTGTACCTTTTTTTTTTCGTCTAGACTCCTCTACTACTTCTAGGATATCCGCTCCTAGAATAGGCCATGTTGCCTGGAAGAATTCTACAGTAAGTCCATCCAGTCTCACAGCTTTATTCTTTGCTGATTTTTTGACTACCTCTTCCACTTCTTCCATGGTTATTATTCTCATTAGAGATAATTTTTGATCCCTACTGACCAGCTCGGGGATATGCCTAGTTATATTACCTATCTCCTCGATTCTATCTTGATTTGGTTATGTCATTATATCTTGGAAATGATGAACTAGCAGGTTCTCCATCTCTTTATTTTGTATTGGTCGGTTTCCTCCCTGATCTAATAAAGGAAATATTCGCTTATACTGTCGGTGTTGTATCATTTCTTTGTGGAAGAATATTGTGTTCCTTTCTCCCTCACTTTTCCATTGGACTCTCAATTTTTGTTTCCACAAGATTTCTTCTTGCTACCTCCTTTCCTCCAGCCTCATCAATAATTGTCCTTCTTCCTCCACTAGGGTTTTTGATCGGCCATTTGTTATTATTTGTTGTTTCACCCTTTTCATCCTTGCGTGAAGCAATTCCTAATATTGATGAATATTCCCAAATTCTTCTTTGTTCCATTTTTTGATTTTGCCTTTGAGCACTTTGAGGTGTAACTGGAATGTCTGCATTTTTTTCCTCCCTTGTTCTGAGCTTGATCTCCACCATTCCTTTATTTTTTCTAAGAAGGTTTGATCCCGCAACCAGAAGGCTTCAAACTAGAATGGTCACTTATTTTTACCTTGTTTCATATCTACTTCCAACTTTATTGGCCAGTGGTTAGATCCCATGCATGGCAGGATTGACGCTTCGTAATAAAAATCTCTACTTATTAAATTCTCAATTTCCAGGAATCTATTGAGCCTTGACGCAATTTGAAGGTTGCCTCCTCTTCGGTTATTCCAAGTGTAAGTTCCATTATTGGTGGGGATATCTATTGGGTGGATCTCTTCTTGCGTATCCCTAAACTTCTTCATTTCAGGTTCTTCTATTATGATCCCTCCTTTTTTTCCCTCCAAGGAGGTTATTAAATTGAAATCCCTTGCTATTAACAAGAGATTTTCTGCATGCAGGTGGCTTAATTTCCTAATGGTTTGTATAAAGTTTTCCTTCTCTGCAAGGATGTGCGGCCCATACACTGTTGAGATTACGATCCATTATTTAGTTCCTATGTTCCGGAAATGACTAGTAAGAATTCACGGCATTCCTATCTAGTAGTCTACCATAACCTCTGCAGGGTTTCAGAGCACATATATTCCCCTTGCACTCCCTTTTTCATCCAGTGAAACTACTTCATATCTTCATTTCATTTTCCATAGAATCTCCTCTAGTTTTTCACCTATTATCTTTGTTTCTTAGTGAATAACTATTTGAGGTTTTTCCTTTTTTAGTCTCTATTGTAGATATCTCTATTTTCCCCGACTTTTAAGGCCCTTTATATTCCATGATAGTACTATCATTGGTTAACTTGTCTAGTTGTTGGAATACCACTAAGAGCGGTACTACCCTTCCAATGTTTACCAACATCTCTCCCATTATTTGGATTGACTCTTGTAGATTTCTTCTCCCTCTTTTCTTGCCTCCTTTACTTCTGTTTTGTTGTTCTTGTGAGTTTTCTTCTTGTTGCATGCCTAGTTTCTCTACTATCTCTACTTGTCTATGTCCTTGGTTAGCCTTCTATTGCTGGAAGGTTTCCCTATATAATTTATTTTGGTCCTCTGGGATGAATCTTTCATCCAGATGCCTCCATTCATTTAATAGTATTTTCAAAACTTCCTCTTCCATGCTTAACTCCTCTCCCCTAACTGCATCCACTTCCATTATGGTGAGATCTGTTTGTTCCCATTCTTCTTTTTCTGTCGTATCCATTTGGGCTTTCCTCTTTGGGGTTATTTTTCTTTTACTCTGACTTCTTTCTTTTTCTTTGTCCTAGTAGTCCATTGTTTCTGTCTCATTTTCCATTCCTTCCTCTTCTTCTTGTAATACCTCATATATGTTCTTGTTGTTCATTTGTGTTTGATTGTTTCCTAGGTTTTTCTGTCCTTTTGGGGTCTTCCTTTTGTGCTTGACTTCTTTCAATCCCTCATCTGCCTCCTATGGGGGTTTCATTTGTTTTTCTTTTAAATCTGGCCTGGATTCTTGGTTCAACGAACATTCTTTGAATAAGTGTCCATATTCATGGCATCAACGACATCAGAACAATATATGTTCATAGTCTAAGGTCTGTTCCCATATTTCTTCATGATATTCCAGTTCTATTGATTCAGGGATAGGCTCTGAGATATTCATGTACACGTAGATCCTGGCGTAGCAAGTGTAGCGACCCCTTTGTGTGGTTTCTGTGATTTTAACAAATCTTCCTATTGAGTTTCTGATTCCTTCCAGTATTCCGGATCCCAAAAATACATTGGGAGGCCAAAGAGTCTCACCCAGACAGGGGCTGCTAGGAATTTCTCTTTTTCATGATTATAACATTCCTCCCAGTACCTCATAAAAATCATGCACTATAATGAAAATATGGACCATTTTTGAAGACTCTTTCTATTATAGATCTAACCTAGAAATATATGATAATATAAATAAACCCAAAAATAATAAGATAGAAATAGATAGAAATGCTTCTTTATTAATCAAACCCTTAAGGTAGGGCAACACCATACATTCACTCCTTAAGGAAGGAGAACACTCCACAAGCCATATGCCTGTTCATACAATATTCCTTGACATCTCTCAATGGCGAGTCTCTAGCCTCTATATAGGCCTCATACATACAATACCATGCAGTCATTACCATGGTTTCCTCATACCATCTATCTAATACCATGGGCTTATTACATTATTGTTAACTACTTGTGGTCTCTTACATGATATGGGTTAACCACCTTATTTATTACTATGGCCCATCCCATTATTACATTATTCCCTTGGGTACCTCCCTTTGTACCCCATATTATCCCCCCAGGTATACTACACTTTCCTTATCTTTCAGGTTTGATAAGATTACTGTAAAAAAACCATTTGGCTCCCAACTTGGGTTCTACATGTCCTTTTGGTTTCCATTTTTGCTAGATCCATTTGATCAGGTCCTTCTCTGTTGGCCAAAAACAAATGAATTTGCAGATCATTGCACGGTCTTTCATGTAGCTGTGATATCTCTTCAATTTATTAATGGGTATTATAAATCTGGGTTTCTCTATTGCACACAGTAAGCACTTTCCTCTGATTCAGGCCTACCATCTAGCTCCTAGGACAGGGCCATTATTGGGGGCTGCCTCTTCCTAGTAGCTCGTTTGCTTGTTGGCTTTCCCACTTGAATCACCAGCTGCTACGTTCTGGTAGGAGGGGATATCTCCCCCCCTTTCTGATGTTTGCATGTCCTTGTCTTCAGTTGACTATCTATGATGTATTGTTAGGTTTCTTGCAGGTTTTTGAACCCTAGGGTTTGTGCCTCATATTTGCAAAGCTCCTTTTTGAGCCTCTTACTTAAAATTTAAGTTTGACTGATAATTGATTCTATATGATACAATCATAATGTTTAGAGATTCAACAACATAAAAAGTAAAACCCAAACCATTACTAACTTTAAACTTGTTAAACTTTACACCATATGCAAAATGAACCATTTGAGCCTAGATAAGTGAACAATAAGATTTCTCGATGAGTTCCCATTTTAAAATTCATGCAGTAACTTAGCGCTTATATGTTGTAGACAAATGTACAACCCATTATAGAATCAAGCTCCATTATAAGCATATAGTATTCATTAGGTCCGCAAAATTTACAATGATGGAACTTGCATGGACATTGTTTTTATGAAAAAACATAAATATTTGAGATACATTGTAAAAACGTGAAATTTTATCTGGGATCATGGTAATTTCAAATCAAAATTTCAAGGAGGAGGAATTTTGCTGCAAGCTGCTAGTAATTTCCTGTCAAAATTTCAGGAACACCGCATTTTGGATACAACAATCATTTATTCGAATATAATATTAAAAGGCATTTCAAACCAAGAAATCAATGGATAAAATTAAATTAAGAAAAAATGAAGCTTCAAAAATGTCCACCAACAACATAAAGAGAACTCTGCACTTCCACTTAACTCTAGATCCATAGATTTAATTGTAATTCTACACCTAGCTGATTAGTCATAGCGTTGGTACATTTTCTTCATTCTCTCACTACTCCGAAAGTTTCCGGCTACAAATGTTTTCTGACCACAAATATTTCTAGTAATCCATTCCAACGTCCGTCTATTTAAACAGAGACGGAGAGGTGGGCCCGAGCGAGCCACAAAAGGGTTTCCAGTAACCTGCAATTGGGATCAGGGTTTCCATCCTGCTATACAAGAAGACATGCGTTCAGTTAGACTAATTTATGTTTCAATCTTCCAGTCGCAGTAATCAGGTTGAAATAATCAGTTATCCTTACATTTGGACCATCAAGTATTTATTATAAATTGTCACAAGACACTTTTTCATATGTAATAATACCATACATTCTATTACTGAAACCTAATCTAATCTTCTCCAAGTTGAACTTGGGCTAAATTAATTAAAACCTGAAGCTTTGCGTCTAAGAAATAAAGGATAGTTGTTGGAATATTCCCTCAGACTCATTTGTCACTACTTAGAATTTTTATCATATTTCCAGCAAATGGTGGAGATGCCTGTAGGCCGTAGCCATGGTTGATGTTCGAGGCATATCAAATATTTTTATATAAACAAATGATATATTGAATGAAATAAAATTGTTCATGCAGAATATATTTTCGTGGACAGAAGCAGAGACGAGAGTTGCAAGACAAAGATTGATTGCATTAGCATTTTGAGAAGGGAAGAAACAGTTAAGGTATTTTTCTGGTCATAAAATAAACAGAGCCTAAACCATTCTATGAGACGGTTATGGCTTCATTAGGTCAGACCGATGAGACAATTATGACATCATCCATCATGTCAGATGCGTGAGACAATTATGATATCAACATCATCTAATGGCTAGGAATGGTTCAATCATCTAACAACAGATATCACGATGCAGATTGGTGCAATGTGGCATTTAGGGATTTCCTTTTAAGAGGGAATGCCTTACGGTGTAATAATAGAAAAACATTTTAACTTCAAAAAATGTGAATGTTTTAAGTAAAATATTTTTGACTAAAAGGAATTTTGGTGGCCTATTGTTTTTAAGTTTTCTTATGTGGGTTATGGCCTAATTATATTCTTTTGTTATAATGGATGCCACATGAATTCCTTATGTTTGGCTCACACTCTCATTACATGCAATGTTAATTCATCGAGCAAATTTAACACATTTAAGCATCAAATCACCATGCAATATTACATAAACCATGCATCAAAATTAATTTAATTGCTATACTATTACATGGAGCCTTTATTCATTCTAATGGTCTTCCTTCACACAAACACAAGTTTAAAATTTATATTAGAAAATTACAACATCATGGACTATTTCAAGATCCACAATCTTCCCCATAAATCTCTCAACATGATCCTCTCCACAAGGCTATCAATATGATCTCCACAAAGCTATCACTGAATTCCTAAGATTTCTCACAGACATAATCTTTCAAAGAATAGATATTACCCTGCCTTTTCACACCTATACCTTTTAGAACTCATTCTTGCTGATTTTTCAGAGGATGGGTTGATGGTCCTGCATCAGACTCCCAAGATATAAAAATTTATGACCTCTTGGTCATATGCATATGCATATGGTCTTCTCATAACAACTTCCACTTGCGAGTTGCAACATGTCTCTACAATAACAAGTATCCACCTTGCTACATGATACCTCATCAAACTTTCTCTTGAGTTTGGCTTTTTGGCATCTTTCTAGTTCTCTTCTTTGGTACCCTACGAGCGCTCCTTGCTCTAGGTTGCAACAAATCTTCTCACCTTCCTTTGTTGTTACCCGCATAGAGAAAAAAATCTCTTACCAGATATTTTAATCAACTTGTACCTTCTTCTGTTGCTTCTCCTCCAGACTACATGCAAGAATCTTCTGTGCTATGATACCACTCGATGAAAACAAATTATGGGGGTCTATCATTTTCAATTTTTCGTATGGTATTGATTCTATACCTGTGTGTTATGGCCCCACTACACTCTTTTTTTACACCACTATGATTTGAGTATCCATGCAACATCAATTCCTCATGTTTGGTTCACACAATCATTGCATGCATGTTAATTCATCAAACAAGTTCAACATATCTATACACCAAATCATCATGCAAACAAACCAAATTACATAAACCATGCATCAAAATTAATTTAATCACTATACGATTACATGGTGTCTTAGGTGGCCATGCAAACAAACAAAATTACATAAACCATGCATCAAAGTTAATTTAATCACTCTATTATTACATGGTGTCTCAGCTCGCCAAATATTTGTTCTAATGGTCGTCCTTCACATACACAAAAGTTTACAATTTATATTAGAAAATTACAATATCATGGATTATTTCAAGATCGACGATCTTCTGCATAAATATCTCAACATGATCCTCTCCACAAAGCTCTCAACATCATCTTATCCATAAAGCTATCAATGAATTCCTAAAATTTCTCACAAGTGTGATTTTTCAAGATTTTTAATCATTCACAAAATAGATATTACACTGCTTTTTGAGAGTTTGCCTTCTAGAACTGATTCTTCTTGATTTTTAGGATGATGGATTAATGTCAATAATGTATAAATTATATATGGTTAGAAAAAACTATGTAAATATTATATAAAGAAATTGAAAAAACTAAAATTATGGTTAAAATATTTCAGGTACTTAACTATTCTACATTTTGACCCTTTTTGAGATATGTTTTTGATCAATTTGTGAATTCTAACAAATATTTGTTGGAATTGCAAGTTTAAGTTGTGTAATCTACACAATCCAAATGTTCAAAGGGATTTTCAAGGTTTTGAATCCATCTATGAATCACAAATGCAATATATATATATATATATATATATATATATAATATAATATATATATATATATATATATATATATATATATATATATTATATATATATATATATATAACCCGAGAGGGATCAAATCTCTCAAGGTACAAACCTTTTTTCAAGTTATATATTTGCACCTCAAGAAATTTGATCCCTCTCCTTACTACATCCTTGGTTAAAATGGATTTTTATTAGTACTAGTTCAGTTATATAAGTTAAATAAATAGAGCCTAAACCATTCTGTGAGACGGTTATGGCTTCATCAGGTTAGACCAATGAGATAGTTATGACATCAACCCTCAGGTTAGACGCATGAGATGATTATGATATCAACATCATCTGATGGCTAAGAATGGTTCAATCATCTAACAACAGATCTCATGATGTAGACTGATGCAACGTGGCATTTAGGGATGTCTTTTTGAAAGGGAATGCCTTACGACGTAATAATAGAAAAAACATTTTAACTTGGAAAAATATGAATGTTTTAAGTAAAATATTTTTACTAAAAGGAATTTTGGTGGCATATCATTTTCAAGTTTTCTTATGTGCGTTATGGCCTGATTACATTCTTTTGTTAGTATGGATGCAACATTAATTCCTTATGTTTGGCTCACACGCTCATTATATGCAATGTTAATTTATCGAGCAAATTCAACACATCTATGAATCAAATCACTATACACACAAACAATATTACAAAAACCATGCATCAAAATTAATTTAATTGCTATACTATTACATGGAGCCTTTATTCATTCTAATGGTTGTCCTTCACACAAACACAAGTTTACAATTTATATTAGAAGATTACAACATCATGGATGATTTCAAGATCCATAATCTTCCCCATAAATCTCTCAACATGATCCTCTCCACAAGGCTATCAACATGATCTCCATAAAGCTATCAATGAATTCCTAAGGTTTCTCATAGACATGATCTTTCAAGCTTGTTAATCTTTCAAAGAATAGATATTACCCTGCCTTTTCACACCTATACCTTTTAGAACTCATTCTTGCTGATTTTTCAGATGATGGGTTGATGCTCCTGCATCAGACTCCCAAGGTACAAAAATTTATGACCTCCAGGTCATATGCATATGCATCTGGTCTTCTCGTAATAACTTCCATTCATGAGTTGCAACATACCTCTGTAATAACAAGTCTCCACCTTGCTACATGATACGTCACCAAACTTTCTCCTGAGTTTTGCCTTTTGGCATCTTTATGGTTCTCTTCTTTGGTACGCTACAAGCACTCCTTGCTCTAGGCTACAACAAATATTCTCACCTTCATTTTTTGTTACCCGCATAGAGAAAAATTCTCTTACCAGATCTTTTAATCAACTTGTACCTTCTTCTGTTGCTTCTCCTCCATACTACATGCAAGAATCTTCTGTACTATGATACCACTCGATGAAAATGAATTATGGGGGTCTATCATTTTCAATTTTTCTTATGGTATTGATTCCAGACTTATGTGTTATGGCCCCACTACACTCTTTTGTTGCGCCACTATGATCCAAGTATCCATGCAACATTAATTCCTCATGTTTGGCTCACATAATCATTGAATGCATGTTAATTCACCAAACAATTTCAACATATCTATGCATCAAATCACCATGCACACAAACCAAATTACATAAACCATGCATCAAAATTAATTTAATCACTATACTATCACATGGTGTCTTAGGTGGCCATGCACACAAACAAAATTACATAAACCATGCATCAAAGTTAATTTAATTGCTATATTATTACATGGTGTCTCAGCTCACCAAATATTTGTTCTAATGGTTGTCCTTCACATACACAAAAGTTTACAATTTATATTAGAAAATTACAATATCATGGATTATTTCAATATTGATGATCTTCTGCATAAATATCTCAACATGATCCTCTCTGCAAAGCTCTCAACATCATCTTATCCACAAAGCTATCAATGAATTCCTAAAATTTCTCATAGATGTGATTTTTCAAGATTTTTAATCATTCACAAAAAATATATTACCCTGCCTATTGAGAGTTTGCTTTCTAGAACTCATTCTTGTTGATTTTTAGGATGATGGATTAATGTCAATAATGTATAAATTATATATGGTTAGAAAAAACTATGTAAATATTATATAAAGAGATTGAAAAAAATAAAATTATGGTTAAAATATTTCAAGTACTTTAACTATTCTACATTTTGACCCTTTTTTAGATATGTTTTTGATCAATTTTGTGGATTCTAACAAATATTTGTTGGAATTGCAAGTTTAAGTTGTGTAATCTACACAATCAAAGTGTTCAAAGGGATTTTCAAGGTTTTTAATTCATCTATGCATTCACAAATGCGAATATATATATAACATTGAGAGGGATCAAATCTCTCGAGGTACAAACCTTTTTTCAAGTTATATATTTGCACTGAAGAAATTTGGTCCCTCTCCTTACTACATCCTTGGTTAAAATGAATATTTATTAATACTAGTTTAGTTATATAAGTTAAATGGTTATGGTGGTTTTAGTGTTGGCCTTTTGTTATCAGAGCGCTAAGTCGATCAGTTGCGGAGAATTCGATGCAAGAAAGTTAGGGTTTGGTGACTCTGTTGAACATCGACAAACCCAGAAGGTCCTACATGAATACGTTAGGCCTACATCTGATAGAGGCAATGCAAGCCCCGAGGGGGGGGGATATCCCCTCCTACCGTAGCGTAGCTATTAGCAAATCAAGTTGGAAAATTGACCACCAGTCTAGTCCCCCTGAAGCTGCCGACCCTGACAATGGTCTTGTCCTTGGAGCCCGGTGGTAGGCAAGAATTAGTGGGCAAACTTTGCATTGTGCAACAGAGAAACCTTGTTTTGTAATCACACTGAACAAACTGGAAACATATCGCAGTTACATCAAGGACCATGCGATGATATTCAAATTCATTGGAGTATGGTCGACAGAGAAGTATTTGATAAAAATGGATACAACAAAAATGGAATCCAAAAGGTCATATAAAACTCAAACTGGGAGCCAGAGGATTCTTTATGGTAATCTTCTCGAACTTGCAAGATAAGAAAAGGGTTTTTGAAAATGGTCCATATTTTTACCATAATGTAGGGCTCTTCATGTGATACTGAGAGGAATGCTATAACATAGACAAGGAGAAGTTTCTGGAAGCACTTGTTTGGGTTCGTGTTTTCCACCTCCCAATGGATTTCTGGGATCCGGAAATACTAGAAGGAATTGGTAACTCAATAGGAAAATTTATGAAAATAATAGAATCCACTCGCAGGGGAAGATACACCTCCTATGCCTGAATCTATGTCTATATGAATATCTCAGAGCCCATTCCCGACTCAGTGGAACTAGAGTACTAGGAAGAGATTTTTCAACAAACTATGGATTAAGAGCACATCCCATTTCATTGTCGTCGGTGTCATGAGAATGGCCACCTCTACAAAGCATGTTCGTTGAACCGATCTCGCTTGGTAGATGGTGAGCCCCAGTATTGTAGCAATAATGCTACAACTCCTGGGGCTTCCTGTCTCTTAATTTTATCAACCCGGTAGTTCGTACAAACTTGGAAGCGGCGGGGCTATATGCACAAGTACTAGCTCTTGTCGCAGCTGTCACTTGGTCAGCTGGAACAAGTCCGCTAGGGCTCAAGCCAACTTCTATAGGCTCACAGAAGAAGCTTTATCAATGATGGACGAAAGCTAGCTCAAAGGAGACTAATCTACTTGACAAAAATGACTGAAAGCAAATCAAAGCATGTAAACCTAGGAAACCCTAATTTAACTAATCTAGCCTCTATAATGCAAATGACGTGAAGGAAACTTCTACCAATGCTGCTGTTACCTCTAATAAGTGAAAATGCATGGATCTAAACTGCTTGCATCATAAAAGACATGTTTTTGTATTTTTCCTTTAAGTGGATGGGATGATTGTGATTGTGTGCTAATTAGGGTTTGGTTGTGCAGATGGGATGGAGAAGGAAGGAAAGCATGGAACAGGTTGGGGAGGCTAGGTGAGGTCCCTATGGACCCTTAGCATCCATCCACAGAGGTTTTCCACGTTCAGAAGCTCGGCAATTGAGTGAATGGCCTCCTACAGGATGTCTGCAGGGGATCCTACAGGATACTCAGAGGTTACTACAGGATAGTCCTGTAGGTCTTCTACAGGATGTTCTGTGCAATTCTACAGGATGCTTGGCTGTGAAGGTTTGAAGTGATGGAGGAGTGATGGAATGGTAGGAAGAGATATGCTTGCATGCGTGATCAAGATAGAAGAGATGGTAATGGAATGAGAAAGAGGAGTGTAAATGAAACCAAAGATTATGACAGTCACCAAACCGAAAATGCATCATTTAAATACAAATAGCAGATTTTATTATGAGAATGCAGCAAAGACACATAAATATAAACAAGGGAGGTACTGGGCGCTTGAGATGGGCCCAACCCCAAGAACTACAACCTCCTAAGAGAGATTTAGAGCTGGTGCAAAGCTGGATCCATCTTTATTAACCAAGAATGAAAAGTTACATCAAAACTGTCCACAGGGAGAGCTTGAGAAAGAGCTGAAAGCAAAACTAATCCATGGCCTACAAATTGAATTACAAGCTAGCTAACTAATGGCTAAAACAAAATGACTAACTACCAGCTAAAAATGAGTATCAAATGGCTAGCAACTAGCTGCCTACTAGCTAACCAAAATGAGGCCATAAGCTCTCTTATTTATACAATTTCGAAGACCCAACAGTCCTCCAAAAAGTTAGGGACTCGGCTGCCCTTGACTTGTAGTTAACAGCAGTCCAACTTGACTTGCTTGGCTGCCCTTGACTTGTAGTTAACAGCAGTCCAACTTGACTTGCTTGGCTGCCCTTGACTTGTAGTTAACAGCAGTCCAAATTGACTTGCTTGGCTGCCCTTGTGCTCATTGATTTGGTGGCCTTTGAACTCCGAGCTGATGGTGGATAATTCGAGGTAAAGACCCATAAATGAGGGGGTCACCTTCCTACAAATCCTCTAGCTTGTTCTCCCACGAATTTGGCTGCCAAGTGCTCATTAAGACCTTCAATTTTGTCTCCAAGTTGACCAACAAGGCTACACAAAGCACCCATTAGACTTGTTGGCATAATGACTAACAAAATTCACTCTATTAACATAAAAATAATCAAAAACATGCAATAAACAAATGAGAATGGTGGACTAAGCCAAATTAGGAAGTTGAATGAGCCCAAATAATTGTACATTTTTGGGGCTCATCATCACCCCCCTACTGAAAGTGTTGCTCATCCTCTGAGCAACCAATCTCTCTCCTTGTCTTGCTGCTTGTTTTCTTGGATGATGGATTTTGATCACTCTTCATTTGCTCACCATTAACCTCAGCAGTAGACAACTTTGGTTCATGATGGCCATTAGGAATGCTTCTTTCTATCTCATCTTCCATTTTTCCAGCATTTTCCATCAACTTCTGAAATAATGGCCCATGGCTGATGAGCTCTTCATATGTTCCCTCTTCTTTAATCATGCCCTTGCCAATTAAAATAATCCTACCCACATGCGGAAGAAAATGCAGTTGATTGGTAACCAAAACTTGTGTTTTCCCCCTGATTTCATCCTTGATGCATTTCTCAAATACCTGATGGCTAACGTGGGCATCAAGTGCACTTAGAGGATCATCAAATATATAAACATCTGCGTTAGCATATACAGCCCTGGCAATAGAAACTCTTTGCTTCTGGCCACCACTAATGTTCACTCCTCTTTCACCAATTTCTGTAAGATCACCACCTGGCAATGACTGAAGATCATGTTCCAATGCATTGACATGGATTGCTTTTTCATAATGCAACGGATCATAAGGAGACCCAAATAAGATGTTGTCACGGACTGTTGCATTGAAGATCCATGAAACTTGTGGAACATATGCACCGCTTCCCCTGACAACTACCTTCGTCTCTGAAACCGCAGGTATCTCTCCAAGTATTGCTGAGATCAAGGAAGTTTTCCCCTTGCCCATAATACCAACAATAGCAACAAGACTCCCAACAGAGATATCAAGATGAATGTTGGATAGTGTAGTTTTCTCTGCCTTTTTGTCCCAAGAAAAAGTTCCATTTTTAATTGATATAGCAGGCAGGCCTGCCTGAATGGGTGGGTTTGGCTGCAATATTCTTTCTTCTGCCAAAAACAGATCCTCCAGTCTTTTCAATGACACATTAGCATTAACAACGTGAGTTATCAAGATTGGGAGCATAAAGAGTGGAAATCTCAATATTTCAAACAAGGAAAGAGACGAAAAGGATTTTGTAGCCGTCAATTCACCACCAAGCAAAGTATACAGCCCAAAAGCAAGCACAGTAACAACGACTGGAATACTTCTCAGAATGAAGCTGCTGCACGATCCCAATAACTGTGCCTTCCTAAACCAGCTGAGCTCATCATTCCTAATAGTCTGGACCTTTGACCGAAAATTATTTTTCCATGCATAGCATTTGACCGTGTCCATTGCAGCCAGGATTTCATTCATGAGGCCAATCCTCTTGTCTGTACACTGCAATGCTTCCTTTGATAGTTTTTGCATCCTACTAATGATAAATGTCTGTACTGGGAACAGAAGCACCAATACTGGTGCACCAAACAGTGATGCCACACCAAGTTTTGTCGAAAGCTCATCAAGAAGCTCCACACAGTTTTTTTTTAAATTCTCCAAAGCTTGTAGCACTTTTTTTCAAAAGCATTTCTCTTGCAGAAAATTCCTTACCAGCCTTCACACTAGCAGCCGCCTGGAGTTTAAGTTTGCCCACAGCTTCTGTTAACCTCATGAATCGAGATCTTGCATGGTTTGCTCCCGGAGAAACAATATTGAACTTGGGATCAAAAACATGACCCACACGATAAAGACCAAGTAGGATGAGAGCAATGTGGCTCTCATACTGTCCAATAGTATCCTTGCTTCCAGCAGTCTCTTGATATGCTCTAGTGATAATAAGATCTGCATGATTCATTGCAATTAGATCTATAGTAAGCTGGCAATAGAAAGACTTGCAATCACAAGATGAACAACAGTTCATGAGTTTTAGCTGAGCCGTCTTTAATTGCTGCGTGATTTGTGGGGTGAGATGGCACATACGTGTGCTAGCCCATGCAATTGTTGTGCCATCATGAACTGTAGTTGTCGACTGTGTGTTCTCTTCCTGTGATCTCATCCACCCGTTGCATTGGAGTTTAAACAACCAACACTGTCCGTTTTTTCTTCACGTGCATGGCTATCCACGCATGCTGCGTGATTTTCTCATGACTGCTAGAGAACTGGATGTGGGTGGCTAGTTAGCTGGCCACCGATTTTTTTAATCCTAACCATCTCATTCATTCATGCAATGTTCAGATTAGATTCATGCAAACAGAGGAATCGGTTTTGTCACGTACCTGAAAGTCGAATGGCTGCCGTGAGCTGTTGTGGGCTGACCTTGCTGCATGCATTGATTTTATGATTGCATGATGGCTTGGCTACTAATCTTTGATGGTGTTTTTCACATGCAGGTGTCCTCTGGCCAGATCCAAGCTCCAGACAATTGTCTCCACGTTCAAATCTACACGTCCAAGCTGCTGTTGCTGCATCTTCCCCGAACCAGAACTTGTTTTTGACATTTCTCCCAAACGGTAGATCGGTTTGATCTGAAACTTGGTGATCATGTTACTACCATCACTATGCATCTCCCATATCAAATTCGTGATCAATGGATGCACGGAT
>APFE030627262.1:662742-688564 GCA_000404065.3 Pinus taeda
TGATGGTGGAGAATTCGAGGTAAGAACCCATAAATGAGGGGGACACCTTCCTACAAATCCTCTAGCTTGTTCTCCCACGAATTTGGCTGCCAAGTGCTCATTAAGACCTTCAATTTTGTCTCCAAGTTGACCAACAAGGCTACACAAAGCACCCATTAGACTTGTTGGCATAATGACTAACCAAATTCACCCTATTAACATAAAAATAATCAAAAACATGCAATAAACAAATGAGAATGGTGGACTAAGCCAAATTAGGAAGTTGAATGAGCCCAAATAATTGTACATTTTTGGGGCTCATCAGTAGACCTAAAGGAGGAGTAGGAAAAGAGCCCCCCACAAGAAACAAATGAGGGGTTCAAAGAGGTCATGCACAAAAGGAAGAACAAAAGGATGCATCAGAACTTAAGATCTAATAACCAAAAGGAAAAGGAAAAATAACAGATATGAGGTGCTGCAAGAGGAAGGGGAAACCTCAAAAGATATTGAACTAACAAAGAATCAAGATAGGGGTAGGGGAAGCAATCCAGCCAAATCTACGACCACGCCAAAGAGAAAAGCCCAAATAGAATTGAGAAAGAAAGAAGAGTTAGAACCAATTGATATCACTGCAATGGAAGTCGATGTTGCCAGGGAAGAGTTGAGCATGGAGGAAGTGGTTTTGAAAAGACTTTTGAATGAATGGAGGCACCGAAATCAAAGATTCATCCAAGAGGACCAAAAGAAATTTTATAAAGAAACATTCCAACAATACATGGCTAACCAAGGGCAGAGGTAGGGAGACCTGGCGGAACATATAGGCATGCAACAAGATATCTCACAGGAACAACATACCTGAAGCAAAGGAGGGAAGGAAAGGGAATGAAGAAACTTGAAGGAGTCAATAAAAATAATGGGAGAGATGCTGGCTAATATGGGAAGAGTAATACCACTCTCAGTAGTATTCCCAACTCCACAAAGTTTCCCAATGATAGTTATCTCTTGGAATGTGAGGATGCTCAACAACTGAGGCAAGAAGAGATACTTACAAGACATATTGAAAAAGGAGAAGCCACAGATTGTTCTTCTCCAGGAAACCAAGGTATCCATGGAGAAAATAGAGGATATCCTTAGAAAAATCAAACCCAAATATGAAGCAGTAGCAATAGATGCAAAAGGAAGTGCAGGAGGAATTGCAATACTATGGAATCACGCGGAGGTAATGGTAGACTATTGGATGGGAATGCCACGCATTTTGTTAGGATGATTTCAGAACATTGGAACCAGGGAATAGATTCTTATCTCAGTGGCATATGACGCTCACACTCCAAGGGAGAAGGAGAGCTCCCTTCAAAGGATAAGGAAACTGAGTCAAATGCATACAGAGAAATTATGGTTGATAAGGGTGGATTTCAACTTGATAACATCACTCGCAAAGGAAAAATGAGGGATAAGAAGAGAAGAACCAGAAATGGAACAGTTCAGGGACATGCAAGAGGATCTGCAGCTGGTCAAAATCCCTACCATTAATGGAACACATACCTGGAATAATAAAAGGGAATGAGTTCACCAGGTAGCATCAAGGTTGGATCATTTTCTGGCAATGAAAGAATTTATAAGAAAGGACTATGAAGCCTCGATTCCTGGTATGCACAGGCTCTGATCATTGGCCAATCCAACTGGAAGTAGACCTGAAACAGGGGTAGCAAAACCAAACCTTCCAGTTTGAAGCCTTTTGGCTACGCGGTCCCTCCTTCCTTGACAAAGTGAAGGATTGGTGGACCTCGAGTACTGAACATGGGAGAAATGTAATGTATACATTCTAGCTACGCCTAAAATATCTCAAGGGCAATATTAAGAAATGGAACAAAGAAGAATTTGGCAATATCCAACATGATTAGGAACAACTCCAGGCATGGATGCAACAAGTCCAACAACAAATGATAAAAAACGATCGCTTGAGCTCCTTAGTGGAGGAGGAAGGTAGACTTCTCACCACGATTGAGGAATGGTGGAAACAAGAAGAGATTTTATGGAAGCAAAAGTCGAGAGTTCAATGGCTCCAGGAGGGAGAAAGAAACGCCCGCTTCTTCCATAAAGCAATGATACAACATAGGCAATATAATCGAATATTCTCATTGCTAGACCAGGGAGGAAACCGATTGGTACAAAATGAAGAGATGGAAGATTTGTTGGTAAACCACTTCCAAAATATCTTGTCAGAACTGCTTCATGACAGATCAGAAGCTATCGATAAGATAATCAGGCATATACCCCAACTAGTCAGCAGGGATCAGAACCTGACCCTCATGATAGTTGTCACTTTGGAAGAGGTGGAGGAGGTGGTAAAAGGACTGGAAAAAAACAAATCACCGGGACTGGATGCATTTACTGCTGAAATCTTTCAAGCAACCTTGCCAATTTTAGGTAAAGACATACTATAGGTAGTTGAAGAATCCAGAAGGATGAGAAAGGTACATCCAACCCTAAACTCTACTTTCATAGCTTTAATTCCTACATCTGATCACTCAGAAGAGCCTCAATGATTCAAGCCTATAGCCTAGTGTAATGTCATATATAAAATCCTCTCAAGAATTATGATAAATGGGCTCGAACCGATCCTCCCGGATTTAATATACCAATAGTAGATTGGCTTGTCAAATGCCACTAAATTGTGGATGGCATAGTGACATCCCAAAAATCCATCCACTCCCTCAAGAGCCTCAAATCTAAAGGAATGATGATTAAGTTTGACCTATCTAAAGCCTACGAACCCCTGAGTTGGACCTATCGTCTTAGTATCCTGAAAGCCTTTGGTTTTGATCCCCACTGGATACATTGGATTTCGTCTTTTATATTGACCCCTATGTTCTCCATTCTCCTCAAAGGATCCCCCATCGAGACATTAAATGCCACCCAGGGTCTTAGACAAGGTTACAAAATCTCCCCTTTCTTTTTCATATTAGCAGCTGAAGGCCTGGGGCAATATGTCAAAGCAAAGGTCCAAGAAGGACAATTTAAAGGACTACGTATGTGGTAGATGATCTACCATTAACTGATCAACATTTTTTTGATGACATTATGATGTTTTTCCAAGCTACCCTTAGAGAAGCAAGGTTTCTTCTGTCTATCCTTCAAGATTTCATGAATGCTTCAGGAACCCATATCAATAAAGAAAAGTTAGATATATTTTTCTTTAACACAACTGTTAAATCTCAAGATTTCCCAGCTATAATAATGGGCTTTCAAATAGGTACCCTTCCCTAGAAATATTTGGGTATCCCCATAAGTCTCAATCCCCTCTAAGTGTCAAACTAGAAGATTGTTCTCGACTGAATTCAAAGTCGTCTTCAAAAGTGGACTTTTCGAGTCCTCAATATGGCAAGAAGAGTTATCCTCCTAAAGGAAGTGCTACAATCAATCCCCATTTACCAGATTTAAGGTTTAGCCGTGCCCAAAACTATATGCAATTATATGACAAATATATTTAGAAAATTCCTATGGCAAGGGTCCCAAAAAGTCAAGAAATGGGCTCTCCTGTTTTGGAACCGGTTAAATAAGCCCAGATTAGTAGGGGGTCTCGGCCTTAGGGACCCCTATACTTTAAACCAGGTCATGGGAGCAAAGATTTGGTGGAGATGGATCCAGGGAGGAAATGACTTATGGAGGTTAATTTGGGAAAGGAAATACAAAATTCTGACAATGACCCAAAGGAGACTGAGAAATTAGGAAAATACAAGGAGATCGACCATATGGAACCTAGTAGCAAAAAACGTAGATCTGATAAGGAACCACAGCTTCTGGGAGATCAAGGGGGGGATAAGTAAAGGTTATGGCAAGATGCTTGGAAACATATGGAAAAACTCTTTAGTCGACAGGACCTTGCGAAGATATTCCTATTCACAAATCGACCAGCAAACTAGACTGTGAATAAATTCTAGGAAGTGGATACTAGATCAACATGGAGAGAGTGGAAAAGGAGACAACATTGACTCGATGCCCTAGAATCCCCCCAATGGGTAGAATATGACAAAAAGGTCAATTCCAAAAGACTAATGTTCTCTGAAGGAATGAATATCATCAAATGGGGATATAGGATTAAAGACATGTTTACAATAGAGGAGGGCTATCACCTGAAAGGAGAATATCAACAATAGCAATGTCCACCCATCAGGGGAAGAATATGGAAGGGACAATTATGGCCGAAGGTAGCTTTTTTCTTCTGGGTGGTTCTCCATGGTCGAGCTCTTACATGGGAACAATTACACAAATGAGGGGTTGAGGGACCTTTAGCTTGCTACATGTGCGAGGCCCAAATGGAAATGATGGAGCACCTCCTTAACTCATGCCCTTTTAGTAACCAACTATGGCAGAATCATGAAATCCTATTTTGCCATTCATATCAATATTACTCAAGCATAAAGGTAACAATGGAAAATTGGAGAAAGAAAATCTATAAGAGCCCCATCCTCAATCAAGCCTGGGACATCTCTATAGGATTTCTCCTTTGGGCAATGTGGAAAGAAAGGAACCAGAGAGTATTCAAGGATGAAAAAAAGATCGTAGTGTAAGTATGGAAGATCATCAACCAAAACATCCATGAAACCATTCTGGCAGAGAAATGGTATCTAGAGGACTGGGAAGCAATGCCCTAGGAGGGTCGATTCTTGGCAATGTTCAATTTGTCTCCACAAATGCTAATGCCAAATTCATGGAAATTAACCCGCCCTCCCACTCAATCCCTCTCACACTTCACATGCCCTCTTGAGGAATTTATAAAATTGAACTTTGACGGAGCAACTAAAGGAAACCCTGGTGAAGCCGGATATGGAGGTATATTCTGTTGGGTGTAGAGGATGATTATCTTCTTTATTCAGAGGTATCGCTACATTGGACCCCAGTTCGTAATGTGGCAGCAACGTCGCTCGTAAATGTGCACTGCCAGGGGGGTCCAAGGGGGGCAATGATGATTATTTGGAGCCCCCCTAGTAGGGGATTGGGGGAATCACCCCCGAAGCTAAAAATAGATGTAAAATTTCCTTTTAAAATGTTTTAATTTTGTAGTCAATCTAGGTCATTCATTAGGCGGAGATCTGACGATAGAATTTATGTTTAATTTAGGGTTTTTTTCTAGAAGGAAACCCTTCGCTATATATGAGGGAATTGTATTGCGGCTATGTAGATTTGTATTTTGAGTGAGAAAGAAAGAGGAGATTGTGTGAGAGTAAAGAGGGAATTACATCGGATCTATTGTAGGTTGTATCTCTTCAGTTTGTTGGATAATATAAAAGGAAGGACTCGCTGTTTCTCCATGGACGTAGCCCAAATTGGGTGAAGCACATATATATGTCTTTCTTATCTTATATGTTTTCTATGTTTATATTTCTGCAATATATTTTATGTGTTCCATTGCTTTGTAATATATAATTTTCTAACAACTGGTATCAGAGCTGAAGGTCTATTTGGTTGAAAAACTCACAGGAGAGAAGGGTTCCTAGTTTGAGTGGGAGAAATGGCAGAAGATGGTAGGTTTAGGGTCAAAAACTTTAATGACCAAAACTACCAGTTGTGGAAAATGCATATGGAAGACTATCTGTATTAGAAAGATTTGTACCTACCATTGAGCAGAAAGACAAAGAAACTGACGAGTATGACAAACACAAAATGGGATATTCTAGACAGAAAGGCACTTGGAACAATATGGCTGTGCTTAGCGGCATCAGTAGCCTTTACTATTTCAAAGGAAACAACAACATAGGGTTTAATGTCAGCATTGACCAAACTATATGAAAAACCCTCGGTCTCAAATAAGGTATTTCTTATGAAGTGTTTATTTAGTATGAATATGTCAGAAGGTGGATCTGTTGCTGATCATTTAAATGAATTTAACACAGTTACCAATCAACTAAATTCTGTAGGGGTAGCTTTTGATGATGAAGTTAGGGCTCTATTATTTCTATGCTCATTTCCAAAAAGTTGGAATGGTTTAGTTATGGCCATTAGTAACTCTGTCTCTGGATCTAGTACTTTAAAGTTTGATGATGTTGTTGGTGCAATCCTTAGTGAAGAAATGCGACGGAAAAGCTTCTGTGAGACATCAGGTAATGCTTTGACTACAGAGACTAAGGGAAGAAAATGGAAAGAGGACAGAGAACAAGATATCGTAGTAAGTCAAGGAAAGGTAGATCCAAGTCCAAATCGGGGATAATGTGCTGGAAATGCAGGAAGAAAAGACACCTGAAGAAAGACTGCAAGTACTGGAAGGGAAAAGAATGAGGCACACATCAAGAAAATAATCGTGAAGTGAATGTGGCAAGTGCAAGATGCTTTGATTCTTTCATTAGAAAATATTATTGATATCTGGGTGGTAGATTCAGGGGTCTCATTCCACGCCGCACTTGATAGGAAACATTTTCATGATTATGTTCAAGGAGATTTTGGATAGGTCTGATTGGGTGATGATAAACCCTGTAAATCATTGGAATGAGTACATTTTTCATAAAAAAATAGAATGAAAATCAATGTTATTGAAGAAGGTAAGGCATGTTCTAGATCAAAAGAAAAATCTAATTTCAATAGGGTAGTTGGGAGGTGAAGGCTTTGTGACTACTTTTACAGATAAAACCTGGAAGGTCACTAAAGGAGCCCTGGTAATAGCAAAAGGAGAAAAGGTTGGTACATTGTATTTATGCAATGGTATTTCTAATTCTGTTAATGCTTTAACCTCTACATGAGAAGATACGACATTGTGGCATCATAGGCTTGGGCACATGACTAAGAAGGGGATGCAGATTCTTCACTCAAGAAATTTGTTGCCAAGTTTGAATCATGTTGATTTAAACTTCTGTGAGAGTTGTGTTTATGGAAAACAGAAGAGAGTCAGATTCCTTGGAGTTGGGAAAGAAAATAAGAGAGAAAAATTAGAGCTTGTTCATATAGATGTATGGGGACCTGCTCAGGTATCATCTCTCAATGGCTCTCGTTATTATGTTACTTTTATTGATGATGCAACTAGAAAAACTTGGATTTATTGTATTCGAAATAAATCTGATGTATTTGATACTTTCGAGAAATGGAAATATTTGGTTGAAAATGAGACAGGAAAAAGGTTGAAGTGTCTCAGATCAGACAATAGAGGTGAATATTGCAGCAAAGAGTTTGATAGGTACTATTTAGAGAATGGAATTTGCAGAGAGAAGATAGTTCCAAGAATACTTCAAGGAAATGGTGTGTTAGAAAGGATGAACAGAACAATCATGGAGCGTGCAAGGTGCATGAGATTGCATGCAGGATTTCCTTTACAATTTTGGGTAGATGTTGTAGACACTGCTATTTATCTAATAAACAGAGGGCTTTCAAATTCCTTAAATGGTGCTATTCCAGAGAAGACATGGACAGGTAAAAAGGTAAACTACTCATTTTTAAAGACTTTTGGTTGTGATGCTTTTGTCCACATTAATAAATAAAATAGAACAAAGATTGAGGAAAAATCAAATAAATGTACCTTTATTGGATATGGTGTTAATGATTTTGGTTATCGCTTTTATGATTATGAAAAACACAAAATCTTTAGAAGTAGATATGTCATATTTAATGAAAAGGTTTTGTATAAGGATCAGATGCAGAAAAAGAAACATGAAAAATAAAACAGAGAACACACAGTGGTTGATGAGATCACATAAAAAGTGAAGGTGCCTAAAAATCATAATGATCAATGGCCAGAGCAACAACAACAACAAGCACCTTAAACACCTGAAAGTGGTGTTAGAAGATCTACCAAGATAATTAGACCCCTTGAACGATACTCTCTTTCATTATATTATGTATTGTTGACTGATTCTGGAGAACCAAAATGTTATGAAGAAGTAGTGCAAGTAGAAACCAGGAAGAAGTGGGTGCAAGCAATGAGAGAAGAGATGGACTCCTTAGCACATAACGAGACTTGGGACTTAGTCAAATTGCCTGCAGGTAAAACAACATTGCAGAATAAATGGGTTGACAGGTTGAAGGAAGAAGATGGAGGTAGAAAAATGTATAAAGCTACACTTGTGGTGAAGGGGTTTGCACAGGAAAAGGGTATAGACTTTGATAATATATTTTCTCCTATTGTTAAAATGGCTTCAATTAGAACTATTTCTGAAGATTTGCATCTTGAGCAATTAGATGTAAATACAACTTTTCTCCATGGGGATTTGGAGGAAGTGATATATATGCAGCAGCCATAAGGATATGAGGTAAAAGGGAAGGATAAACTAGTGTGCAGGTTGAAGAAGAGCTTGTATGGTTTAAAACAGGCTCCAAAGTTGTGGTATCTAAAATTTGGCAGGTTTGTGTCTGAACAAGGTTATACTAGATGTCACTCTGATCATTATATTTATCTCAAAAGACATAATGATGACAACTATATTATATTGGTATTGTATGTAGATTACATGCTTGTTGCAGGTTCTAACATGCAGGAAATAAATGTGCTCAAAAGAAAATTGGCAAACTCATTTGGAATGAAGGATTTGGGTGCTGCAAAACAAATCCTTGGTATGAGAATAACTAGAGAACGGAAGAAACGAAAATTGACACTGTCTTAGAGTGAGTACATAGAAAAGGTGTTGAAAAGATTTAATATGCAGAACGAAAAACCAGTTAGTATACCTTTGGCTAGCCATTTAAAACTAGTAAGGAGGTGTGTTGCAAGACTCAAGAAGAAATAGCTTATATATCTAAAGTTCCATATGCATCAGTAGTTGCAAGTTTAGTGTATGCAATGGTATGCACAAGGCCTGATATTGCACATGCAGTGGGAGTTGTAAGCAGGTACATGAACAATCTAGGAAAAGAACATTGGATGGCGGTGAAGTAGATTTTCAGGTATTTGAGAGGTACCACAAATCAAGCATTATGCTTTGGTTGTTCAAACATTGCTCTATAAGGATATGTTGATGCAGATATGGCAGGTGATATAGATAATAAGAGGAGCACCATAAGGTATGTGTTTATTGTAGGTGGAACAATTGTTAGTTGGGTTTCAAAACTGCAAAGTGTTGTTGCACTCTCAATGACGGAAGTAGAGTATGTTGATGCTATAGAGGCTAGTAAAGAAATGATTTGGTTACAAAGGTTTCTGGATGAATTGGGTAAGAAGCAAGAGTTGGGCAGGTTATACAGTGATATCCAGAGTGCCATACATCTTGGAAAGAACTCTGCATTGCATTCCAAGACTAAACATATACAACTCAAGTACCATTTCATATGATTAGTGTTGGAAGATGGACAGTTGAAGTTAGAAAGAATACACACTAGCCAAAATCCTGCAGATATGTTAACAAAAGTTGTAACCAGAGAGAAACTGAGATTCTTCTTAGTTTCAATTGGTCTTCAAGTATGACGATGAAGATGAGAAACAATCAGGTCCAAAGTGAAGTCATTGTCCAGCAAATGAAGCAGCGGTTGAGTTGCTATAATCAGTCTCCAAGTAGAAAATTATTAGGTGTGGAGCTTGATTATCTTCTTTATTCAAAGGTATTACCACATTGGACCCCAGTTCATAATGTGATGGAAACACTGCGCATAAATGTGTGCTGCTAGGGGGGTCTAGAGGAGGCCAACGACAGCGCCCCCGAAGCTAAAAATAGAGGTAAAATTGCCTTGTAAAATGTTGTAATTTCGTAGTCAATCTGGGCCATTCATTAGGCCGAGATCTAATAGTAGAAGTTATGTTTAATTTAGGGTTTTTTTCCATAGAAGGCAACCCCTCAATATATATGAGGGAATTGTATTGCGACTATGTAGATCTGTATTCTGAGTGAGAAAGAGAGAGGAGATTGTGTGAGAGCGAAGCGGGAATTACATCGAATCTGTTGTAGGTTGTATCTCTTCAGTTTGCGGGATAATATAAAAGAAATGACTGATTGTTTCTCTGTGGACATAGCCCAAATTGGGTCAACTGCGTATATCTGTGTCTCTCTTGTTTTATGTGTTTTTTGTGTTTATATTTATGCAATATATTTTATGTGTTCCATTGCTTTATAATATATAATTTTCTAACATATTCAGAGATCACCATGGTCGAGCAATCCAGTTGTTTACATTTTATTGTGGAATCACAACTAAAAAGGAGGCTAAATTCAATGCACTCAAACATGGATTGGAAGTCGCAAGAAGAGAAATATTTAAGAAATTGGTGGTGGAAGGAGACTCCACCTTGGTGATAGATATTGTTAAAAAGCTTCAACATGGTACTCACTGGGAAAAATTAGCAAGAGTTGGATAACAAAAAGGTTCATTTAGGATATAGGGGTACTCATCAAATATATAATATTCCTTATCCCGACACACGTCTGTCGTTCGGGAATGCTGCAGTCGACTTCCTGGAAAATTGGGGTTGCGGCAATCTAGGAAAGAACTTGGACATCCTCAGGGATGAGACAAACTAGGTAGAAGGTATGGATGCTATGAGGGAGATTCTGGAAAAGGGCAAGGAAGGAAGAAAAGGCCCCCGATCTTGGTGTGATGGGAAAGGAGATCCATCGACGGATTGAAGAAATTTATGAGGGACAAGTGGCCAAGGCTAGTGGGCGGCCCACCCAAGGACCCCACACGCACATGGCAAGATGAACCGAGATACAAAGGAAACAAGTGTCAGCTACCTTAGGAAGGAAAATGGGAAAGTTCATTGTTAAATGTGGGAAAATGGTGGTGAGGGATGCTAGAGCATGCATGCAAGGTTTGAGGTGGAATTCAGCCGGGGGAGACGAGATTGGAAAATGGAGGGAGGAACTTGTCTGTAGGAAGAGGGATTGTCGCCACCAATAGGAAGACACCACCAACGCTTCAGAAGGAAACTGATATTATTCAACCCTGTCTTAGTCTTGATATGGAGTCAATGTTGTAAGAATGGAGGCTAGTTTGTAAACAAATGGTGGTGGTTTCACATGTCTTTGAAGGAATTTGGTTTAGTTCGTTGTTGTTGATGCCTAGTATTTTAATTTGTACATTATATGGTAACCTTTTGGGGCAAACGGGGATACATGCAGGGTTAGGGGCGGCTCTTGGCACTTGGGTCATGAACTTCACTCCTAATTTTGTTAATAACAGGTGTCTGGGACCAAGAAGGGGTCGAGGCTCCCTTGAGGGCATGTAGTCGCCTGGAAATTTCTCTAAGCTAGAGAGGAAAGAAAGGCGGGTCTGGGATCTAAACCACTAGCATGTCTATCTATTCTGGTTTTGTCCGGTTCTTGGGTGATTTTCTGGCCCATTGGGCGAGGAATGGTGTGTTGGGGCATCATGAAGTTGGAAAGGCTGACCTACCGGTCGTAGCTCAACTTTCTGGTAAGGTTTGGAGCAGAGGGGAAATAGCGAGGAATTTGGGGACTCGAACCCCAGTGCAACTATCAATTATGCCTTAGCGTGGTTAACTCTGTGGAATTGGAGACATGGCAGGGTAGAGGGTTGAATGACACACCGAGGGGAGTGAATGTTATATATCCTGGGTATGTCCTTTACCAATATCTCAACCAATTCAGTCAAAGTCAGGTTACATGGTAGTTTTAATGTCCAGAGGGGTAGGAATGAAAAACCGGGGTCTTCAGACCTCGACGGGCTTGTCATTTCAGTTAGAACTTAGTCAACCACTTGCATCCTTTTTCTTATGCATCCCAAAACCTATGTGTCTGTCAAACTCGTCGTCATAAGGCCTAATCCAGGAAGCCAGCGGGATGGTGGTGTCAAGTGGAGAATTAGGAGGCAGAGGGATGAAAATCACTTAAATTTGGGCACAGTAAGGATGAAGGAAATCCATGAAGGGATTGGGGGGATTTGGGTTACACCCCTCAAACTCGAAATCGAGACTCTGTAATGGTGCTTCATATGGAATGGGCAAATGCGAACACTGACTTATGTTTGGTTTTAATGTTTCTACTTATGCTACTCTTACAGGTCTATTTAATTTTCCTCCCCTTCTGACTCCAGCGCTCCTACTCCAGGACAAGGAAAGAAGTTAGGAGTGGCCGTGGCTGGAAGGAACTTTGATTGAAAGAAAAATGGGGAAGGCTGAAGCGGGGCTGGGAAGAAGAGGGGGTCGTCATGCCTGCAAACAGACAGACAACAAATAGAAAACATCGGTGGCCTCGACCAGCAAGACCTAGCAGAAGAGGGGCAGGAAAACTGGAGAGGAAAATATGCAGAACCTCATACATGCATACCATGGGGGGACTCCAACACAAGTTAAGTCCAAAATTTCAACATGGGGGGACTCCAACACAAGTTAAGTCCAAAATTTCAACATGGGAGGCAGAGATGAATGCCAAGGCAGTGGCAGAGCTACTTCAAATGGAGGAATGGGATCACTTTCTCATTGACCCGGGGCACTCCCAAAGCAGGAAAACGCTATTCAGATAGACAGTCCAGCTTTATTTGGCGATGAAGAACCTACTAACAAGGGCCATGACAACAAATAGGAATCTGGAGGAACCACAATAAACACAGCAAGAGGGGCCAAGCTTAAAGGCTATTCAAAGGGAGATCCAGGTTGTACAGGTGCAACAATATCATCAGAATGTCTGCTTAGGCCTAATGGAGAAAAAAAATTCAAAGTCTACCGCAGAATGAAAGTACTTGGTCGAGTGCTAAGGGCCCGAATCCCATTGAATCATTAGATTACTGAATGAACATAAGATAGGAAGTAATGCAATTTTGTTGTTACTACAATGATATGGTCAGATAACATTTACTTTGATAGTAGAATGATTAAACATATAGTATATACAATAACTTATTTAACATGGATGGATATTCTCAAACTGTTTAAATTTTGGACAGCATATAATGTTGATCAGTGTTCAACATACTTAGTTTCCCTCAGGCAAATAGAGACCACCATAAATATTTTTGGTTACTTTCCTATATATGATTAATACAAAAAGAAAGTACTGCCAAGATTGCACAAAAAAAAGTTAAATGGTTATGGTAATAGGGTTGACAAGAATTCAAATTTTAGAGTTGGAAGTCAACTACATGACTAAAAATATTTTACTAACACAAAATATCACAAATAGTCATTTATAAAATGCAAGTAACTTAATAAATTTAATCAAAATTTTCATTGAAAATTAATGACTTAGAACATTTTTTTTACTAAATCTGAAATATACATTACTTGTAATAAAAAAACTCCAGCGAGGTGCATATCCATCAATGATTGCGTTGCATGAAACCAAACTCTTATCCGACATTTTGTTGAATAATTTCCACTCACCGTCTTGAATCCCACACCTCGCATACATAGCAATAAGGGAATTACCCATGAAATCATCTGATTCATGCTCCCTTTGGATTATATAGCCATGAATACATTTTCCATTCTGCAAAGCTCCTAAATGGGCACATGATTGTAGCACATTCTCCATGGTAACACAGTTCGGGGATGCTTCTGTTAGTCACATCTTATGGAAAAATTTCAAAGCTTCATTGGCACAACCATTCTGAACATATCCAACAATAATTGTGTTCTATGACACAACATTTCGATCAGGCATCGTGTGAAACAGACAATGCAAAATATCAATGCTACCCCACTTGGCATACATAGCAAGAAGAGAATGCATCACTAAAGCATTTGAGTCAAATCCATTCTGAATAGCGTAGTCATGAACCCACTTACCTTCCCACAAATCTTCTAGATGAGCACAAGCCTGAAGTGCACTCCCAATGGAAACTGAATCGGGTGTTAAGCTTGTCAGGTGGATTTGAAGAAAGAGATTCCATGCATCCTTAGCATACCCATTTTGAACATATCCAGTAATCATCGCGTTCCATGAAACCACATCTCTTTCAGGCATTTTGTCAAACAACTTCCTTGCAATATCGATACTACCACAGCCAGCATATATAACAAGAAGGGAATTCCCCACGAAAACATCCAACTCGAAACCAACACGAATTACATAAGATTGGATCATCTTGCCCTGCTGCAGAGTTGCTGAATGCACGCATGCCTGGAGTACTATATTGGGTTTCATGTCTGCTAATGGCATTTGATAAAACAGTGTCAGGGCTTCATTCCCATGTCCATTCTGAGCATACCCAACAATCATTGAGTTCCATGAGACGACATCTATTTCAGGCAATTTGTCAAATACATCACGTGCAATCTCTATAGAATTACATTTTACATGCATAGTTACAAGGGAATTTCCCACAAAAACATCAAATTCAAGCCCACTTTTGATTATTTCCTCATGAATCTGCTTGCCCTCTTGTTGAGCTGATATACCAGCACATGCCTTTATTACAAAAGAATAAGTGAAATTATCTGGTATACTAGCACATGCCTTTGTTACAAAAGAATAAGTGAAATTATCTGGGATTGTATCTACTTCTCACATTTGGTAATAGAGTCTAAGAGCTTCATGGTAGAGGCCACTCTGAACATACTCTCTTAACATTGTATTCCACAGAAAAGCATTTGGTTTGCATATTTTGTCGTGCGCAATCCAACCTACCAAACATCGCATATTTGGCATGCACAGTCCAAGCTAACATGGCATATTTGGTTACAAGTTTGTTATAATGATTTTTTGGTAAAACCCATTGGTAACAAAGTGGGCATGGAGTTTGGGGAGAGATTTGACATTGGTACATGCCTGCAAGATAGAAGCATAGGTATCAACATTGGCAATGCAGATTCCCAATGGAAACTGTGTCGATAAAATGTTCACATTGTTAGGATGAGAAGTCTGATGTGACGGTTGAGTGGGTTTTTCATTCACAATGATAGGAGCAGCAGGAGCAACAAGGGCGTGGACATGAAGATAAAGGAGAGAGCAGAAACAAGCGTGATTATGTAAGACCGCCCTCAATTCCATTTATGGCACCAAAACCATGGTGTTTTCGCAGCAAAAAAGAAAGATTGTGAGTTATCTAAGTCCATTTTAATTTTAATTTTAGGAGCGATGCTGGTGATTTGGATAGCCTAGATGAAAACTAAAATCCAGGCACAGGTTATCCCGAGCTAATCAAACCGTTGGTGGAACCCTTGTGGAAGTGGAGCTGACCGGGAAGACCATGTCACCTTAAATGATGATGAAACCTGCTTTCAACATTTGAAACTAGATTACACACACAGGGGAGACACATCGTTTCCTTCTTGTTGGCACTTCTTGTAAGAGACCCGATAGCTTTCCAATGCTATAAGATATCTCCTCATCCAAGAATATTGAAGTGTGATATTATGTTTTTTTTATGCTATCTGCAATAAAAAATTTAAATGAAATGTAAAGATTATTACTATCATAGAAATATTGTTTTTCCAAACCTCCAATCAAAACTAAACTGTTTTTGAAGATGCATTACTTTGTCTCCATTGTTGGTGTAATTCTCTTGGAAAGGAGAACTATCGATAGTGATATATGTTATCACCAAAGAATTGATCATCTAGCCTAATTTACTAAATGGATTGAAGTACACCATATAAGACCAACTTACTTAAAATTACTTTCACTATGAGAAATTACTTAATAAACCATATTTGTTAAGTAATTTATAATTAAACCCATGAATAATAATTAAATAAATCACTATTTATTTAGTTTTGTTTTAGGAATAATTCATTAAACCATTGATTAATTAATATTTCTTGTCATATTTGACCCTGTTATGAAAAATAAACGTATAAATTATTAATTATCTTATTTTTCTCTAGGAATAATTAATTAATCACTAATTAATTATTATTCCTTGTCAAGTTTGACTAAATCCCTCAGGGATAATTAAATAAATCATTATTTGTTTATTATTCCTTAACTATATTTATTGAGATGATAAATAAATCAATTAATTAATTTATTATTTCTAAATAAAAGTTTAAATACTTTTTCCCTCCTAACAAAATATAATAAAATATTCCAAGTGTTTATTCCTAGAATGGGGTTAATAATATTTTATTGTTGCTTATTATTTGAGGATAACTCAATAATTTGTTATAAATAGAAGGGTTTTCCACTCATTATTCACTTTTGATTATTTTCTTTGTTGCATTCATTGTTATAACTTTGATTATTATCACTATCGCACACCATTTTTCTTTCCATTTGAGTTCCCATCGAGCTCAAACATTTTATTTGTTGGGTTTACACATTATAGAGGAGAGAGACTCTACAAAAGCTAAAGACGTTTGAGGATAGCCAAGAACCCATCCCATAGATGGGGACCGGTAACATTTATTTGTTCCCTTCACATGTGTTATTTAATAAAATCTATTCTTTGTATATCTCGTTTCCATTGGATTATTGGAGTTACCCTAATTTATTACTATTTCATTTTGTTTTTTAACTATGATTGTGGCATATATCAGGACTTTGATAGGTTTTGCTTTTATCATTTGCTGCAGATCTACAATGTTTAGTAGCCATTTATATTGTTGAGATTGTTTGTCATCCACAGTCTTAAGTGTTTCCTTTTCGTAGACCTTCGAGGAGAAATCACTATAACAAAATTGGCGACTCCACTGAGTTTTTACTTCTGATCCAGAAACCTGGGCGACCTTCAATTTTCATCTTAGGGTTTCTTCTTTTTTCATTCTCTTAATGTTGTTTACTAGCTTTCTAACCCTAGATTTGTCATTTCTAACTTTCAAAAGTTTTTTGGCCTTTTTCCTAGGTCACAGGAATCAGTCACGATAGATACGATTTTTTTTTTCGATACTTGCCAAATGGGAATCAAGGAGAAAAAGTCACACTTTTCTGTCGCAAACGTGAGATCTGTAGGTCGAGAGCACACCTTTCAGCCCAAAAAGTACGATCTCCCTGGAATTAGGTCAGTACCTACGATTTTCAGGGTTTCTGAGATTTTTTCAAATCCGTTTCTCGGTTTTGCTGAGAGTTGTCTGTTGGGTTGGTTGACCATTGCCCTCACCCTACTTAGGCCTTGATATACTTTGATTTACTCGTCGAAGTGGAATTTATCCCCTTAGGGATTCCATTATGCTTCCACCTTTATAGGAGGAGTTTCGCTGAGTAGGAAGTCTGAGTTTTTGCAACACTTTCAGCCATATTTTCTGGATATGTACCCTTCTGTTTCAGATCTTCAAAGATAGGTTGTTTCTATCCAAAGTTTCATCTTAAAAATTGTTTGGTCGTTGGTCGTAGGGTCCCATCGGTTTCCCTAGGTTTTACACCCATCTCCCTATCTTTTTGCAGCGATTTTCCTCTCTGGTTTTTTGTTGTTGTTGCACCACTTTCTGGTAGCATAGTGTCATTTGATCCCAATCACACTGACATTTATATTTCTTGACCTTTTTAGTGTGTTTTTAGTTGATTTTTCCACCAACCAGCATGGTGTTTGCAAACCTAGTTTGGGTGAGGTTTAGTTAATTGATTTTTTGTTCATTTTCCATTTTCAATTTCAGTTTATCAACAATGTTTTTTCACTTTTTTTTCAAACATGATCTAGGCTTAATTAATAAACACAATTGCACACACAAGCACACCTTAAGCGAAGGGTGCTTGGCTTACACCGCCAAGCTAAGACATAACATAATTAATTTATCTCTCCACAGAGAGATAAAAAAATCTTGTTGATCCCCCTTCACCATTTCCATGGCACTTTTGTGTTACCACCATTGCACCACCAAGGCGTTTGTCACGGAGACTCTTAGGCCTTCATCCCTAGTTTCCACTTGGGCATATTACTCCTCCCCACAGGGTTCGAGTTCATAGTCCCCCGAGTCCCCATACCGACTCTTCTCTTGGTTCATCTGATTCCTCATTTGATTTCGAGCCTCCTTCACCGCATATCGTCACCATGCTTGGACCCACTGTTGGTGCAAGAACCCAACCCGATGTTGGCTTCAGTTCTACCCCGGTGGTCACATCTAGTAGAATCGTCTCAGGAACCATTCTGATAGCTCACATTCTACCTTTTATGGCTGGGTTAAGCCTCCTAGGTTTTATCCAATTGATAAATGACCTTATACACCACGATGCTGGTTGGTTTGCTATGTCGACTAAGCTTTACTCCGACATCCCAAAGTTTGAGGTTAATTATGGAGAAGACCCTACTAATCATGTCTGCTCCTTCCACATGTGATGTTCATATAATTCCATCACCTATGATTGCATTCGTCTTTGGCTGTTCCAAGGAACGCTCACTGAAGATGCTGCAAAATGGTATGCAGACCAACCCATCACATTTCATTCCATTTTCGCGGTGCTTGCTAAAGCATTCCTCTTATATTTTCAGTTACCTCTATGATATGACACTGGTACGGATCTCTTGACCTCATTCCGTCAGTCCTTTACCACCCATATTTCTGATCATGTTCAGGAATGGCGTAGAAGGAGGAACACATGTCATGCCCCGCCCTTTGAAGATCGTGTATATCTTGATTGGTTTCTTAGGAGCCTTTATCACCCATTGGAAAATATGTCGTGTCCCATTTTCCTCAGACAGAGGAAGAAGCTTTCAAAACCACTCTGAGATGTGCCTTGATTTATGCCCAATCCGGTTATGTCTATACCGTCATTCCGCACCTCCCCCGTTTTGGAGGTTTTCAATGCACCGGGGGAATTTCATGCCACTGACAGTATCATTGGAACCCTTTCACATCCTTCGCCATATACTCGGCAACGTTATGGCTATTCATAGGGGGGCACCAGTTCCTCCAACACTTATTGCCCTCCTATTAGCAACATGTTTTTAGGGCTAGCCAATGCTCAATCTATTTACCAAACTATTCCTCCTCCACCATCTTATCATTATGCACAATCAAGCACTATAGCTCCTCAAGCATTAGCGTTGTAGCCTCCCATGCATCTTCATCCTCAACATCCACTGCCCCCTCAAGGTCAAGTGTTTGCGTAGAAGAATCCGACCAATCCCCAAAATTCAAAGAAAAGGAATAAGGGGAAAGGTAACAAGGGTAACCAGGTCAATCGAGGTAATCAACCTAGTGAATCCCAGGGGAACCAACCTAACACTAACAACCAGTAATAGGGCAGTCAGCCCAAGCGGAACAAGGTTATTCATACGAAGAAGCCTTGTGCATGTTGCGGTGTACATGGCCATTATACACATGAGTGTCCTCTCTTAACTCAGATGCGCCAAATGTGGGAAGCTCAAGCAACTTCTAGAGTTCAACCGCCCATCCAACAATCACCTCAGAATCATCCGCCATCTCAATGATAGTGCTTACAAATTTTTTCCTTTAGCAAGGATTTGTTATTGCTAAACCTCAACTAGGTCAAGTAGCCCATCCCCCCAACCTTCTAGTCTTGGTGACTACTAGATGCTCATGGTGAATTCTGATGAGGTTAATACCTCCGATATCAACTTGAAAACTAAGTTGCGTCAATATGACAAGCCATTGATTTCGACTGCCACTAAGTCGGAAATCAAAATATCTACTGAGCCTCTTATGACATCAAATGGTCCACTACATATTCCTCAACCTAAATTTGACTCTATTCCTAAAATCCCCAAGGTACCATTACATCGTAACGTGGCTTCTAACTGAGCTTCCCATATATACAGTATTGTAGATGACTTGGCACAATCACCTGTTGCCATGTTGATGCTGGAAGTCCTCTAATAGTGCTAATCTCAAAAGAAAGCTCTACTAACTGCTTTGGGCACAGTAGATCCTTCAGATGATCGTTTGATTCTCTTCCCAGATGATACATCAGAACATCTCCCATTACCTTCATCTGTTGCTTTCCAAATTTCAATCCAATTTTGTAATGCCATCATCTCCTGATTCATTATTGATGAAGGTGCATCCACCTATGTGATGTCTGCTGCCCTCTAGAAACAACTTAAGTCACCTGAACTATCTCCATCCACCATCACTTTATGTGCTTGGGACAGTCACTCCTCTTGGCCTCTTGACATGTATCGCAATTGTCCAGTGACTCTTGTGGGTAAGACTATCCATGTAGACATCGAGGTTATTGATGCCCCTTCATATTACAACATTCCCTTGGGTCGTAGTTCCACATATGCCATGTCAGTCATCGCATTTGTGGTTTTTTCGTAAGAAGTTCTTCTCCCATGAAGGCAAGATCATCACCATAGATTAGTTGACATACTACGAGCCGACATCGGTGACCTCCCTTGAGTCCATTATCTCATTGATGTCTAACAAACAGTCCTCTACCCCTCTCATTGGTGTTTCACCCGAATTCTACAAAGGTTCCTCATTGTTGGGTGCTTTCCTCGGTGCTTCCCCTCTCATCTATGAGCCTAGCTCTTTTAGTGTTTGCATGTTACAAGCATCATGAACTTCTCTCAAGCAGTTTGGTACATTTGATCAACAATTAGCTCTTCAACACCCTGCTATTGCCATCTCAGCTGAGCCATCTGGATCCATCCCCAGGACCTCTTTCGTTTGTGGGTGCCTCTCCTATGTTCCCACCAGGAACTATTCCTCCAGGTCTTAATCATCGAGGAGTTGTTCTTCCGGGACATTACCATGTAGGCCAGATACCTTTACTATTTCCTACTCTGAGAATATTTTCTATCCCTGTCATGGCTTCGATGGTCCTCCCTAACATGAGTTTGAGGATCCAAGTATGGTACATTGATCCCCCTCCAAGAACTCCACTTGTTCAGCTAAGACCTTATCATTCTTTGACCTTGGTTCAACCGGTCCCTACGTCCCTTGCCGCAGCTCCAGTTCCACCCCAACCTCAATAGAAACCCACTCTTGTTTCAAAAGCATCCGAATAGGGGGACAAAGCCAAGAGGAAATAACCTAAGGAAAAGGCTCCCCAAGCTCCTCTAGCCCCCAAAGCCATCACCTCTGTGCACTTTGTGTAAATTTGATGGGTATGCCACCAATAATTCTTGAACTCCCTTATCTCAAACCTTTGGTTCATGAAACGTTCCTTGAGTCAAATATCCCCAAGGTTGAAATTACCTTATCGGGTCCAGCCAAGAAACTAAAAACATTACACACAAATCATCCTTGTGCCTTGTGTGATCATCATGGTCACTATTCCCATTGTTGCCCTCATCTCGACGAATTTCATGATTTCCTTGAGGTGCTTCGCGAATACGATACCACTCGTAGTGGATCACCTACTCTTCTACCCATGGATTTTGACCACTAGTAAACCAAAATAGGGGGACTCTGGTCCCACCATCATTATCCCTCCCCTGATGTCAAGATGACGGACTCCACAAGCCATATCCTTTACCTATCGTCATCCTTGAGTTCCTCATAGGAAAACCTTTTTGAGGTTTCTACACGCACTTCTATCAAACCTCTTTCGATAGAATCCTAGGTCTCAACATTCGTAGATCTTCCATCTACTAGTTCGTCGTCTACCATTCCAGATGATGCGTATGTGAACCTTCTTTCTCAGGTTGATGCACCAGGTACAACCTTCGCATCATGTAGTCAATCTTCCTCCCATCCCCCCTTCTTCTATTCTGATGAGGACATCATGGAAGCCATGACTACCACTGATTATCCTTGGGACGATATGGACTATCATGTGCACTTCCTTCCATATTTGGAGTCCACCACTTTAAATACATCTAGTGCCCCTATAACATACTGGGGGGCACCTAGGCCCCTACATCTCCTTGTCATCCTTTGGAGGATCTCATTCCAGGTTGGGCTGAGATGCTTTAATCCATTTTTTGAGCACTCGAAACACATTTGTGCTGCATAAACTCCTCCTGCTATGGGGCATTATTCCCACCTTTGCATCCCAGATCAGTCCCCTCTAGCACATATGTTTGTGGGTAGTATCCCATGCTTGGGGGCATGATGGTTTTCCTATGGCCATATTTTCAATTGATTAACATAAGTCTTGGCATAGATCCCACTAGATCTAGGTATGGTCGATTATGTTCCCATTCCTTGGATAGTTTGTCCTACCGACCTCTATGACAGGCCATATTCACATCGCATATCATAGATGTTTGATACCATATCTTCAAATATTCTACTCTATTTCATACCTCCTAGTCCCCATGTTTGACTTAGTGGGTGAGGATGATTCTTGACCTCCTCTAGTATTTCATTCTTGTTTTTCCTCTTCCCTTAATTATTCACTAGGAACCACCATTCCAAGAAGCATTAAGGCCATCTTTAGACAAGTAAGACCACTACCATGAAAGTCGCAGATCTCGGTTTTGACGGTCAGTTTGTATGCTATGATATCCACAAGATTTAGGGCCTTTTCCTCCTCTCCAAATTCACCACAGCCCACTTGGCAAATGAATTCAAATTGGAGGGAAAATGTCCTTTTAGAGGAAAACCCACAGTTTTTCTCTCGCCCATTGCAACCAAACCATAGTTTAGTTTGACAAACCATCAACACCATTGGAAAGATCTCACTGATTATTATAATGGGTCTCTCTTAGTTTTTGATGATTTGACACTTCACCAGGGAGTGATTTTTCCAAGAAGGGTCACTTCATTGCCTCTCAAAATCGAATTTCTTCATATGTGACATTTGTACTTTGGGGATCACTTTCCCTTGGCACTTGTCATCTCATGTGTCAATTTTATTCATGAGTAACCATCATTTACTCATTCTTTCATGGTCCCCACCGAGCTTATTTGTGTGAGCGTCATCGAGTCACCCTTGTTCAGAGCATCTGCAATTAGTCACCTTTGCTTCCATGGAGTTTGTTTCACGTTCCATTATATCATGTCACAATATTCCATCCATTTTTGCATATTATTCATCCTGTGTTTCCCATATTGGTATCCAGTCATACTATCCCCCATCCCCTTTGGAGTCGAGTTAGTCGCTGCCAGGTCAACCATGCACTTTATGCTTTGACAAGGGAAGTCATCTGTTTGTCCCTCAGTTCCATTTTCCCCATTATCCCTAGTGTCACTCCATCAGTCACATTACTATTTTCCCTTGTGCCTTAGTTGAGGATCCTCATTGCCTCACATATCGTGGGCCCTATTCTGTCGACATCAACTCATTTATTCGAGAAGAATGACCTAGAGGGCAGTGTATCTTGGTTCCAGCTTCCATTCTTGTTCGATACCTTGGATCGAGAAGAGGGACTCATTATTTCCCTTTCACTTGGTTGTTTCATGTTCCTAATTCATACACCTGATGGTCCAGTGATACAACAGACTGTACCAGTGATTCCCAGGTGTGTGTGAGATGTTTCAGACCTCATGTGGGGGTGACCCTTCAAGTAGCCCCCCACATGCCTAGATTGTTGAGTATGGAGCATGATTGTTTAGAGGTCTTTGTTTCAGCCGTATGTATACCCCATGAAGTTTGTACACCCCTCCACCCAGGGGGTTGTGGGGGGGACTTGTCTCCCCCACGAGGGTCTGGGGGGGCCAATGCCCCCCCGGCCGGGGGGTCTAGGGGCCAGCGGTCCCCCAACGGGGGTTTCGGGGGCAGTGCCCTTGAAGCTAAAAACAGATGTAAAATTTCCCTGTAAAAGAATAGTAATTTCTAGTCAATCTAGGTCATTCATTAGGTAGATGATCTGACAATAGAACTTATGTTTAGTTTAGGGTTTTTTGCTCTAGAAGGCAACCCCTCTCTTTATATGAGGGCATTGTATTTGAGGCTGTGTAATAGATGTGTATTCTCTGAGCGAGAAGCAAAGAGGTGAGACTGTGAGAGAAAATAGAGGATATTACAACGGATCTGCTGTAGGTTGTGGCTCTTCATTTTGCTGGATAATAGAAAGGAAGGAATGGTTATTTGGGGTGGACGTAGCCCAAACTGGGTGAACCATGTATATCTGTGTCTCTCTTGTTTTATGAGTTTTCTTTGTTTATATTTCTGCAATATTTTATGCGTTCCATTGCTCCATATAAACACAAACGTTTATTCGGGAAAACCCCAAATCCGGGGAAAAACCCAACCTAATAAGATCTCATTAGCATTGGCCAAAACCCTGGCCAATCTGACCAAGTGAGCCTTCATCGCTTACCTCCAGGTCTTGCATTACAATAAAGTCTTTCTAGCCTTTTATAAGCTCCATTACATATAATACCACAGGCAGAATACTATGGGTGCACAATACCCTGTGCCCCAAAACCATCACTGTTTAACCTGGTCAACTTTGACTCTATCCTCAGTCAAGTTTACCTAACAATTCCCCCCTTAAACTTGACTTTGGGTTCCTTGACTAACTCCAGCCAAACCTGCTAAGTGAGACAATCCCACTCACTCTAGCTCTTACCCCCCTTAGAGTTTTTACCCGGGGTATTGTTAACCCGACATCCCCCTATCACTTACGTCTAACTCAGATTTTACTGGTGATCACCGAAGGGTACACATGCCTTACTAGGTCTTACAATAGTATGCCCATTTACATGCAATAATTTTGACTTCATTAATTTTTTTTGTTTTTGTTTTTGTTTATTGCTGCTGTGATTCTGATCCATCCTCTCTCAATTTGATTTGCTCAAAAACTTCTATCAAACCACTACAACTACAATCCCGATGAGAACCTCGTAGATTTCAGCACCAGTGTCCTCACGTAGCAGAGAACGAACAATTTTCGAAGCCGCATGAACAATTTTCTTCTGCTGACCTACATGAAGCCCACTCTTACTCAATCTTTCAACACGGCATAGAACACATAGGAAATATCCCTTATTGATTCCCTATGAAAAAATCTCCGAACAAAATCAGCCTTAAATTTTAATATTACCAAAGGTATCTCTCAACCTTCTTTAAATAGCCGCATGAATCCTGAACAATTCATCAACATGTTCCAAACCAGTAAATATTGCAAATGCACTGTGATCCCTGGCAGTTACGGCATTATCTTCCATACATTCTCCTCGAGGTTCTTCCACGTACGATTGTTCCACCATTATTTTGCAAACCCAGATCTGTAAGAGGCTACATTGATCTCATCAGGCACTATAAACCCCTAGCATCAAAGAATCCATTTGAAGCCAATATCTGGCTCTGATACCAGTTGTTAAGAAATTTACTACATAACATAAATAATTACTGAGAGGAATAAATATAAAAATAACCAGCAACAACCATAAACACATAAACACAAATGTTTATTCGGGAAAACCCCAAATCCAGGGAAAAACCCAACCTAATAAGATCTCATTAGCAATGGCCAAAACCCTAGCCAGTCTGACCAAGTGAGCCTTCACCGCTCACCTCTAGGTCTTGCCTTACAATGAAGTCCTTCCAGCCTTTTATAAGCTCCATTACATATAATACCATGAGCAGAATACTATGGGTGCACAATACCATGTGCCACAAAACCATCACTGTTTAACCTAGTCAATTTTGACTCTATCCTGAGTCAAGTTAACCTAACACAAATGCCTTCATATTAAGCTACAACCTTGGATGTGGTTCCAAAGATTTGATGGGTTTGGTTCCTACTTGTTACACAGTAAAATGTCACTGCCATCATGTCAGTCTCCCTACTGTGCTATAAAACCACATTCACCTAAGCTCATGCTCCTTGAAATGGCTAAAAACCCTCTTTGCCTAAGTTAATCGAATCATCGCGTCTGTTCATTAAATAGCCGCGCTGACCAGCGGAGGCTAGTGTAACTGATGCGCTGCCAGCGCGGAAGCACACGTGTTTTCCGCGCTGGTCCAATTTCACGGACAGCGCGCCCTTCGCTTGTACTATTGAGCGCTGACCAGACCTCTTCTATAATAGATCTGCGATATCAGCGTGCCAGCTCAGTTTTGCACCCGCGTTGATCCTGTTTAGGCAAATTTGTTCTAACAGCCAACCTTCCAGATGACTCCAGACTTGGTTGTTAGCATTGTTGAGGTCACCATCCTTTCTTTGGCATGTCTGTTCGACTGACCATCCACTTATCTTGGGGGGAAAGCTCATCCTTTACCTATTCATGGAGACTCCTTCT
>APFE030627262.1:728728-743859 GCA_000404065.3 Pinus taeda
AATCATCTTTTATAAAAATTGGAAATTGGCGAATCGTTTTTTGGAAAAATTATGGAAAATTAGCCCATTGGGCGAACATTAGCCCCTAAAATTTTCCATGACCATCCCTGTTGCTGCAACACCATTCCCGTTGCTGCAACACCATTCCCTGTTGTCCCAAACACCATTTCCCGTTGCTGCAACACCATTCCCGTTGCTGCAACACCATTTCCATTACTCTAGTACATTTCCCGTTTTTACAAATGTCTTCTTCCCGATGATTCCCTGTTGCTGCAACACCAATCCCGGTGCTACAACATCGCTTCCCGGTCAGGAAATACCCTTCCCAGCGAATTCCCTCACGCACACCAGTCTTACCACTGCAGCCCCAAGGAACAAATTTTGATAAAATATACCACTTCTTGTGATGACTATAGCACCCTACTATCACTTTCCGTCATTATCATTACAAATCGCCGATATTCCCACACTCTCAGATCCACGGTAATCATTATGACCCAGCAGAGGACAAGATAAGACTTTTTGACGCAACAATCAAAAAGGTAAAATACGAAGGTACGCATGTTTATGAATGGACATTAAATAATAGATAATGCGGAGAAGTTGATAGGACTATCAATTAATTATACTTCCAATCATATCACTTACACGTAGAAGGGGGGGAGTACCAAAGCAACTCTTATAATGATACACCACGCCAACTACCGCCACCCTTAACTCTCCCGGTAATATGTAAACGCCACCCTATCACCGCATGTTACCATTTGCGACGTTTTTACTCTGAACTGAAATTGGATGCTCGGCTCTGAACTCTGAAATTCACTGAAACAACAGCCATGGGAGGAACTCTCATTACACATGAACCTGGCACGACAACAGTCCTTGAACTTTATCCGGACATTTATCAAATTTTCTTGCAAGCAGGATGGATAGAGTATTTCAGGAGACTTCTGGACTTTAATGAGCAGCAAGTCCTTGAATTTGCATGCAATTTAACAGAAGGATTCTCTGTCGTCTAAGGAGTTCAAATCCCAGTCACGGAGGAAGTGATAGCCCAAGCTACCGGGCTACCAGCTAATGGCATACGGTGGTTCAGCAGAAAGCACCTGATTCTTAATGTGCAACAGGATTTTCTTTGACCAGGCGAGCAGGTAGAACCTAAGGGCAGAGGCGTAGCACTTCGGTCATTACCTCAATCGTGGCCGAGAGTTGCTGAATTTTTCAAGCAATACTTGATGTGCAAAGGCCGCTACTAGGTAATTTACCAGCATGATTTCATCCTGTTAAATCATTTGAGAAATGGTCAGCTAATAAACATGCCATATTATCTATTGGGTTGTCTCAAGAACATGTCACGTTATGCTGTTAACGCAAAGTGTCCACTTCTTTCCCTAAAACATCACCGCTTAGCCCAATTACTGATTAATAGAGCCCTCGCTTTAAATAACCCTCCACCCCCCATTCATCTGCAGCAGGAGGCAGAAATTCCACAACCAGAACATGAAATTCCTAAGCAAATGGAAGACATGCCTGAGCAAATCCCTCTAGAAAACCCTCAGCAAGCAGAGCACATCCCTGAACAACTCCACCAAACATCCCCGCAAGTTGCTGAGAATGAACAAGCAGCAGTAGAAATGACCGCAAGAACAACCCCATCTCCCAAAAGAGCCAGTTCTTCCATTCCCATATTTGGCATTTCTACTGATGATTCCGATGACAATATCACCATTATCCAGCTTAAATGGAAAAAGCAGCAGAGAAAGGAAACCCCATCAAGAAGATGAAAAACTAGGGTTTCAGCTAAGGCACCTACTGCTCCGGCTACTACCCCTATCCTAAAGGAAGCTAGCCCGAAGAGAAAAATGCCTGAATTCATCTTTTCTACCAAAGTGAAGAACTCGGTCATCGGTAGTAGCTAAATTTCCTAACCCCTCTAGTTCACCACCCATCACTTTCAGGATCCACACTCCCTCCGGTCCTGAAAGCTCCTCTCCCTCACCCTCGGAAGTCGAGATGCAGAGCATTCATAGCTTCGTGACATCATATGTTAAGATAACTGACACACAAGAACCAGCTGCCGACACCCAAGGTAATAGTGACCAAATGGCTGCAACACAAGAAACAACCACTTCCCCAGGTGACACACAAGAACCACCTACGGGGAATACTGATCAAAATGATGAAGCACAACCTTTGCCTCCACTGGAGCTTACCACTCCGCAAGATCAGCCTACCATACCTGCCTTGCAGGAAGAAATTGAATTTCTGAAATCTCAGATTCAGGATTATCAGGAGGAAATAATAAGGATCAAAGAAGCATATCAGAATGAATTCAACCTGCATGTTTTAGCACGAGTAGCGTCTGCAGCAGAGAAAAGTATAGACAATGAGTATATGTGCACCAATTGTGGTGAAATATATACTCAAGCAGGATATAAGGTAGTGGCAGAACCGATGAAGGAAGCCGCCGATGTTGTAGATGACACAAAAGAGCCTGCTGTTGCACAGACAGAAATGCCACAATCCTCTACTGGAATAAAAGAGCCTGTTGACATACAAGAACCAACAGGCTCTCCAGAGAAAGTGCAGACAGAAGAACCTGTTGTCACACAAGAACCAACAGGCTCTCCAGAGAAGAAACAAGACCAAATGAAAGAACTTACTGACACACAAGAACCAGTAAGTTCCCCGGAAACTGCATAAGATCAAACTGAAGAGCTTACTGATACACAAGAACCAGTAAGTTCCCCAGCGACTATGCAGGAAGAAACAGGGAGTAAAGCAGAGGAGAATACAGACTCACCCCGGCCTACCCAAATTGTTATGGAGGAAGTATTTACACAGGAATCAGCAAATGAGGAAAAAGGTACAGACTCACCCCGACCTACCCAAATCACCATGGAACAGAATGAATCAGGACAACAGGAGGAAGAGACACTAGCTGCAAACGAAGAAAAAGACGTTGGATTATCCCAGTCTACTCCAACAGAGCAGATTATCTTTATTGATGCCTATACACAAACAGAGTCTCCCTCTGTTAATGATGTATGCATAGAAACAGACAGTTTTCAAGCATTGAAAGGAAAATGGTGCAAAGAATGTGAGTAGTCACAAGGCAAAGCATTCGAACATCAAAAAGGGACCTAGTTCAATCATTCATATAGGAACTGGGAAGCACTTGAGCAATGCAGAGCTCAATACAAAGAAATCACAGAGTTAAAAGCCAGATTGTCCCAGATTTTTGAATTATTCCAAAGAATACTTGCCACAAGGAAACCATCTTTTAATTATGCAACATTTTTTAGGGAGAGACTGACATTTTTACAGATAAAGGCTGTAAGAGAAGGTAGACCTCATCAGGTGGTTACATCAGAACAATTTATGCAAACTTTTGCAAAGGCACCTAAAAATGATCAAAACATGTTATGTGAGGTTTATCTACATAATGAAGCCATGTCCGAAGAAAGAAACAAGAATATGCTACCTGTGGTTGGAGACATACAACTGAGAGCCTTCATTTCCTTTTTAGCCAACCAGCTTACATGGAAGAACGCCTTTATCTCAGCTCAACATAATGAACAGAATTGCCTTCTGTGGATTAGGGCTAAACCACAGAATGCAGCCACTTTTATTGTACAACATCAAACAATGATAAAAGATCCCGATATGAAAGACCACGTCAGGCAATTGCAAGCAGTAGTCCTGAAAGACTGTCAGCACTATCTGAAAACCAAGGCACCCTTGGCTGTTAAGGCAAACAATTTGTTTTGGGAAAACTGCCCCAAAGAGAGGAAAGAATATCACCCTTATAATCCATCAAATTTATAGGTAGCACTCACGAGGGTACCTCACTATATTAGATGCATGCAACACTCTGCTGAAAGCTGGATGGGCTACAGATTTAAATTTCCACTTCTATGGTTATCTGGTGAACAATATAAGGGTCAGTTTGGACTATCCAACAAGGAAGAAGCAGCAACATGGAGACATATACATACTGTCTGTGGGTTCAGAAAGAAGTTTGATGTCACCTCCTATAGCTACTGTCTCAGTAATCTACATTGTTCATCCCAGTACTCCGACTCGGACTCAGAGTAAAACATTGCATGAGGACATGCAATGTCTTCAGTTGGGGGGGATGTTAGGACTCAAAATTGACCAATTTTGACCTTATATTTTTGCCATAATACTATCCTTTTCAGTCATAAGTTATAAGCTTTGATTATACAATGACTTAATCACCCCAAGGTACGAAGTAACTTTCCGCATATCTATATGTTTAACTGTTCATTGCATATTCGTGAGTATCTTTATATTTATCTTTGGAAAAACTGACTAAGTTGCCAAGTAATTGTCTTAAGCCCGCAGGAATTATAACTTATAGTTGCTGTAACACCAGAAACAGCAACTACGCAGTTGCTACAACACCAGAAACAGCAACTATGCAGTTGCTGCAACAACAGAAGCAGCAACTATGCAGTTGCTACAGTTAGCAACATCAACCATCTAAAGAGGGCTATTTTGCAACAGCTGGGAATAACAAACGACAACTATATGAAGAACACTGACTTGGCATGATCAAGCAGCTGTCTAAAGCAGGTAGAACACAGTTACCAGGAACAGCATGGGGAAACGGAAAAGGAATGCGAGAATCCCAAGAAGACAGTCGAAGTTGGTTACCAGCGGTGTAACAGCCAGAGCCTAAGAAATAATATATTATTATACTGTTGTAACAGCATTCTGTAATTCTTATTTTTGATAGAACGGGTTAACCGAATGAACTGTAACAATCTATTGTAATAGATGTCTCCTCTATAAAGAGGAGACATCTACATGAGACGAGGGGATGGTCTGTAAGTGAAATTTTGAGAGACATCAGCAAGTCTGAACTTTATTGTATTTGAATCTTTTGGCAGATGAATAGAAGATCGTTCTGAGCACTTAAGCTAGCCTTTGTGTTCTGGGGAATCTTGTGAGAGGGATTGGGCCCACCTTCCTCACAAGATTCACCCATTTGCTTTTCTGTCAAGTGTGTAAGTGTGTGATAGTTTCTTTCTGCTGATACTCTGTTTGGATTCTGTAGCATTACCTCTGGTAATTCTGTTTTGCTAGCACTCTGTTTCATTAATTGCTTGAATTTGTGCAAGTGTATTTCACCGGTGAATTCGAGTGCAGTGTGTATTAGCAATCTGATTTCAGGGGCAGGCGCTGAACGTCCTCACCTGGAGGATAGGGTCCTGATCCTCTGCCAACAGAGCATCCATCTCTTTTCTTTCCAGATTTGTAATCTTAATTAATTACTTTTATTTTATCAGTACTGTGATAACTTAGCGTAAGACTCACGTATACCACAACTCTTAATGCTTTTAGAATTAAGTACATATAGTACGCAGTAGCCTTTGGAATAAAAAGACTTTCCCAGGTAGACAATTAATGTGGTACTTGATTGTTTAATTAATAAACAATTCAACTAGCCAACACATATCTGCATCATCATATCTCTATAGAGTAGTGTTTGAACCACCAAAGCATAATGCTTGATTTGTGGTACCTCTCAAATACCTGAGAATCCACTTCACCACAATCAAATGTTATTTTCTTGGATTGTTCATGTACCTGCTTACAACTCCCACTGCATGTGCAATATCAGGCCTTGTGTAGACCATTGCATATATTAAGCTTACAACTGCTGATGCATATGGAACTTTAGACATATGAGCCATTTCTTCCTGAGTCTTGGGACACGCCTCCTTACTTAATTTTAAATGGCTAGCTAAAGGTATAACAACTGGTTTTTCATTCTACATATTAAACCTTTTCAACACCTTTTCTATGTACTCACTTTGAGACAATGTTAATTTGCGATTCTTCTGTCTCTAGTTATTCTCATACCAAGGATTTGTTTTGCAACACCCAAATCCTTCATTGCAAATGAGTTTGCAAATTTCCTTTTGAGCACATTTATTTCCTGCATGTTAGAACCTGCAACAAGCATGTCATCTACATACAATAACAATATAATATAGCTACCATCATTTTTCCTTTTGAGATAAACACAATGATCATAGCGACACCTAGTAAAACCTTGGTCAGACAAAAACCTGTCAAATTTTAGATACCACTACCTTGGAGCCTGTTTGAAGCCATAGAAACTCTTCTTCAATCTACACACTAGTTTCTCCTTCCATTTTACCTCATATCCTTGTGGCTACTGCATATATATCTCTTCCTCCAAATCCCCATGGAGAAATGTTGTCTTTACATCTAACTACTCAAGATGCAAATCTTCAGCTGCTACAAGCCTTAAAATAGTTCTGATTGAAGTCATTTTAACAACAGGAGAAAATATTTCATCAAAGTTTATACCCTTTTTCTGTGCAAACCCTTTCACCACAAGTCTAGCTTTATATCTTTTTCTACCTCCATCTTCTTCCTTCAACTTGTAAACCCATTTATTTTGCAATGTTGTTTTACCTGCAGGCAACCTGACTAAGTCCCAAGTCTGGTTATGTGCTAAGGAGTACATCTCTTCTTTCATGGCTTACTCCCACTTCTTCCTGGTTTCTATCTGCACTGCTTCTTCATAACATTCTGGTTCACCAGAATCAGTCAACAATACATAATATAATGAAGTAGAGTATCATTCAGGGGGTCTACTTATCCTGGTAGATCTTCTGACACCACTTTCAAGTGTTTGAAGTGCTTGTTTCTGCTGTGGTTGCTGTTCTGGCTATTGATCATTATGATTTTGAGGCACCATCACTTTTCCTGTGATATCGTTAAGCACTATGTATTCTCTGTTTTCTTTTTCCTGTTTCTTTTCCTGTAGCTAATCCTTATAGAAAACATTTTCATTGAATATGACATGTCTTCTCCTAATGATTTTGTGTTTTTCATAATCATAAAAGTGATAACCAAAATCATTAACACCATATCCAATAAAAGGTACATTTCTTTGATTTTCCCTCAAGCTTTGTTCTATTTTCTTTATTAATGTGGACAATGGCTTCACAACCAGAAGTCTTCAAAAAGGAGTAGTTTACCTTTTTACCTGTCCATGCCTCCTCTGGAATACCACCATCCAAGGAACTTGAAGGCACTCTGTTGATTAGATAAATAACAATATCTATAGCATCTTCGCAAAATTGTAAAGGCAATCCTGCATGCAATCTCATGCACCTTGCACGCTCCATAATTGTCCTACTCATCCTTTCTGACACGCCATTTTCTTATGGTGTTCCTAGAACTATCTTCTCTCTACAAATTCCATTCTTTGAATAGCACCTATAAAACTCTTTGCTGCAATATTCACCTCCATTGTCTGATCTGAGACACTTCAACATTTTTCCTGTCTCATTTTCAACCAAAGCTTTCCATTTCTTGAAAGTACAAAATACATCTGAATTATTTCGAATACAATAAATCCAAGTTTTTCTGGTTGCATCATCAATAAAAGTAACATAATAACGAGAGCCACCAAGAGATGATACCTAAGCAGGTCCCCATACATCTGTATGCACAAGCTCTAATTTTTCGATCTTCTTTTCTTTCCCAACTCTAAGGAATCTGACTCCCTTCTATTTTCCATAAACACAATTCTCATAGAAGTCCAAATCAGCATTCTTCAATCCCGGCAACAAATTCCTTGAGTGAAGAATCTCCATCCCCTTCTCACTCATGTGTCCGAGCCTATGATGCCAAAATGCTGCATCTGCTCCTTTGGAAGTTAAAGCATTAACAGTGTTAGATATACCATTGCATAAATACAATGTACCAACCTTTTCGCCTTTAGCTATTACCAGGGCTCCTTTGGTGACCTTCCAAGCTTTATCTATGAAAGTTGTCACACAACCTTCACCGCCTAACTACCCTGTTGATATCAAATTTTTCTTCAGATATGGATAATGCCTTACCTCCTTTAGTAGCCATTGGTTTCCATTCTGCTGTTTTACAAATACCTTACCCATTCCAACAATTTTACATGGTTTATCATCGCCCAAACGGACTTGTCCAAAATCTCCTTGAACATAGTCATGAAAATATTTCTTATCAGGTGTGGCATGGAATGAGGCCCCTAAAAATACCACCCAAGAATCAATAATATTTTTGAAAGAAAGAATCAAAGCATCTTGTAACACCTAACCTGTCACATTTCCTTCATGATTGTTTTCTTGCTGTGCATCTCCTTCTTTTCCTTTCTGAGATCTACATTGTTTCTTTAGGTGTCCTTTCTTTCCACATTTCCAGCACACTATCCCTGATCTAGACTTGGATCTACTTTTCCTTGATTTACTATGATATCCTGAGCTCTTTCCTCTTTCCATTTTTCTTCCCCTAGACTCTGCACTCAAAGCATTACCTGATGTCTCAATGGAGCTTTTCCGTCGCATTTCCTTGCTAAAGATAGCACCGACAACATCATCAAACTTTAAAGTACTAGATCTAGAAACATAGTTACTAATGGCCATTACTAAACCATACCAACTTTCTGGCAATGAGCACAAGAATAACAGAGCTCTAACTTCATCATCAAAGTTTACCCCTACAGTACTTAACTGACTTGTAACTATATTAAAATGATTTAAATGATCAGCGACAGATCCACCCTCTGACATCTTCATATTAAATAAATGCTTCATAAGAAATACCTCATTTGACGCCAAGGGTTTTTCATATAGTTTGGCTGATGCCGACATTAAACCCTGTGTTATAGTTTTCTTTGAAATATTAAACGCTACCGATGCAGCTAGGCACAGCCGTATTGTTCCAAGTTTCTATCGAGAATATCCCATTTTGTGTCTGTCATACTCATCAACTTCTTTGTCTTTCATCTCAATGGTAGGTACAAATATCTCTGATACAGATAATATTCCATCTGCATCTTCCACAGTTGGTAGTTTTGGCCATTAAAATTTTCAACCCTAAACCTACCATCTTCCTCCATTGCTCCCACTTGAATGATGAATCCTTCTCTCCTGCAAGTTTATCAGCCAAATAGACCTTTGGCTCTTATACTAGTTGTTAGAAAATTATATATTACAGAGCAATGGAACACATAAAATATTGCAGAAATATAAATACAGAAAACGCATAAAACAAGAGAGACACAGATATACGTGGTTCACCCAGTTTGGGCTACGTCCACGGAGAAACAACCAGTCCTTCCTTTTATATTATCCAACAAATTGAAGAGATACAACCTACAACAGATCCACTATAACACCCTCTTCGCTCTCAATCTCTTCTCCCTTCCTCACTCAGAATACAAATATACATAGACACAATACAACTACCTCATATATAGTGAGGGGTTGGCTTCTAGGGAAAAAAACCCTAAATTAAACATAACTTCTACCGTTAGATCATCTGCCTAATGAACGGCCTAGATTGATTAGAAATTACTAGAATTTTACAAGGCAATTTTACAACTATTTTTAGCTTCGGGGGCGTTGCCCCCAAACCCCTTCCGAGGGACTGTTGGCCCCCAGACCCCCCAACCAAGGAGGATTAGCCCCGCTGGACCCCCACGGGGGGGACAAGTCCCCCCTGTACCCCCTTGTCTGGATGGTCGTACAGTCTTCCTGGGTATACATCTAGCTGAAACCTTTGAATACAGAAGATAATCAGGCTCCACACCCAACAACAAGCAGCGCCAAAACTGTTTCAAAATTCCTCCATGGAAAGTCTTCACACATAAACTGAAGAAACAACCTAAGGGGTGTACAGTATTCCTGGGGTATACATCCGGCTGAAACCTTTGAATACAGAAGATAATTAGGCTCCACACCCAACAACAAGCAACACCAAAACTGTTTCAAAAGTCCTCCATGGAAAGTCTTCACAAATAAACTAAAGAAACAACCTAAAAATCGTTAATATTCTCAACAAAATAAAACTTTCAAGCCCATAGACAACAATAAACATTTCCCCCTTATATTTCTCAAACGTGAAATTAAAATTGTGCATTTTATGAATATTGTTGGACCATTCAAAGCCACTTATGATGAAAATAACTTGCCTTGATAATTTTAATTGCCCAAGCAATGTTTCCATTTTTCTAATGATTAATGAGACTTTCAAGGACACAGATAATGAAGTGCATTGCTTTTCAAAATTTCTCAGTGCCCAAACAACATTTTTTCCTTCATCTAAATATTAATGGAACTTTCAAGCCCATAGGTAGCGAAAAAAATTCAATGAGAGATTTCCTTCAAAGCATAGACAAAAAAATAACATTTTAAATATATTATTTATATTATTTTTGAGAATAGACATAAACTATCCAATTGCCCTTTAAAATACCAATTTTCAGGAGGATCTGGAAACATTGACTATTAAATGTCAAAATAATTTAAACATTCATACAATAATTGAATTAATAGTCTTGAAGTAGAGAGTTGCAAAAGTTATTGTCTTCAAGATGTTTCAACTACCCACTTCATTTAAAAGAATAATGATTATCAGGATTAGCCATGTCCCACCTTTAAAAATAACATTTTGCTAGCTTTTGAAACCAACCTAGCTGTTTTTCCTGGTGTATGGAGTTCTTCCACGCCCTTAAAGAAAAAAACACAAAAAAACAACAAAAGGCACATTTGTAGGACTCCCTAATACAAAACCATGCTTGGTAGAAACACTAATCTCAAGCACCCATATACACAAAGATCTGAAAAGGAAAATAGTAACTACTTGTAATATTTGTGGTATGATATCCTGAGGATGTTAGTCATGGCTTTGACAATAGAGAGTCCATCCAACCCACCACCTATCATCTTAATCTCCAATTCATTGAAGAGGATGAATTTTACTTCTTGTTGTTTGTTAAATGCAAAAACTCCTTTGAGACCACATAAACCATGTACCTCAGGCTCCTTTCAATCCCAACCATTGTGAGATTTGCATTCCCATGTCGGCCCTTGAGATAATAATGGACCACTCTGCTACCACAGTCATTCGATGCATACTCCTCTTGCCATTCCAGAAAATGCTTTCTTGTGGGGGGTGCCATGATTGAAAAACTTTGGGATTTTTTCAAGGCCACGAGTATCAGGGATCAATGTGGGCATAAATACAAATGGGAAAACTAGATATTAAAGCGATCATAATCAATCACCAATTGGGTATCAGAATATATAGATTTTAAAGGTGGGAGCATCTATGAAGGGCACTGAATGGTCCAATCCTTCAAAAATGAAATGAAATCTTAGAACACATTATAGAGCTTCGCTGAATTTAGACCAGGGTTTTATGACACCTGATGGATTAATATAGAGAACTTGTGAACTAAATCTAGAACAAACCCAAGCAAAACATGCTCCTTGCTCACTATTTCTTCTTGGGTTCAGAACCCAAGAAACCTTTTGATGACCAAATTTGTAAGTATTATACCAACCACGCTCAGGTGACAGAGGCAAAGACGTGGATGGTGGTAGTGATGGAGACAGAAGTGTAGGTGATTGAGAATGCCCCACCAATGTTGAAGTTCAGGTAAACATCAAATTTCCACAGAGGGGATGCGAACTAGTAACTCCTTCCAATGCTTGTCGAAGTTACGATCTGTCATAAGTTGTTTCTAATGCCAACAAAGAATAGTTCTTCAGAGCAGAGGAAACATGCAATGACGTACTGCTTATGTTGCTAGGTAATCAAAGACCCAACAATAGGTGAAGTTGCTACAAAGTATGAGAAAAGAAACAAACTCTTCGTTTACAACTCCACCGATCTTTACAAGGTTGGGTTCAATATCAAGCAGGATGAAGCTAAAATTCAAAGACACCATGACAAAACTTACAGGCATCCCTGTGGAGGCATGTTCCCTTAATGAAATACGGACAGGCAGTGCTAGAATAACGAAAGTATCAAGGATCATGTCTTCTTTCCTTCTCACCCACGTGAATGGAAGGGAACTTAGTCCATGAAGGTTGCACAACATCGCCTGTTGTGGAAGCCCATGGAAGTTATCATTACTTTCAATCCTAAAGTCAACGCTAGAAAGACCTCTTGGTGAGAGAAGACAAATAGAAACAAGAGCAATGAGAAACAATTGCATGTCAAATTTGGATAGGTGCGAGGATGAAGAAAATGAAGCTCTCGGATTGGCTGGGGTGAATAGTGTTTTCACGCTCCAATCCCACAAAGAAAACACCTATTGACATACAAATGTTAATGAATATGTGTCCTTTCCCCTCAAACTTGTTTTTTGAAATCATGTTTTTCAACTAAAGTGGTTGTGTAATTGACATGATGTGAAAAATGATAATAAAACTCTCTTATTACATCTTTGAACATATCAAACAAGATAATGAGGATCCATCCTTATTACATGCACAAGGAAATCCCACTTAGCATTTAATTAGAAATTAAATGTTTTTTTCTTTTGATTTTGTGTTCTCAGTAGAGATTGATGAGCTACTCACAATGGATTATGATATGTATAGGTAGATGTGTCAACAAGAAAAATAGTTCTATTTTCATCCATTTCCTCCCTCTCATACACCATTATTAATGTCTCTTCAACTCTAACTCAATGTTTATCATTCCTTTAGTCACTTCACCAATTTCTCATCGATTACATCATCCTCTTATTTTCCTAATATTCTCTAGATATTCTCTTCTATCAACATCAAAATTATTTTCTTCTCTAAAATTTCATTGCTTTCCCTTTAATACTACTTTTTTTTTATTTTCTCCACTCTCTAACATCAACTCTTTTTTCAACATTTATATCTCCATTAATAACACATATTTCTCAATGATTCCTTCTGCCTCTTCATCTTCAAATTATTTCTCTCTTTGCTATGTTGTTGATTTACATCATCGTGCCAACATATTTACTTCATTCACATATTGGTTTCACATTTTCTTTGGTCTTATTCTATGCTCATCCAAGAAAATTGCTAGTTTCTTCACTTACGATGGTATCAACACAAAACACACAAAAAATTCCCATATGCAATTCCTTTAATAAAACTTCCCTTTCAGTTACACTTTTCTCATTCTCTATAAAATTGAAGATCACCTCTTTGAATTTGATGTTCACCTTCTTGCACCTCATATATCTTTTCTTCTTGAGACATATTGAATCTTAACTTGCATGCTGTTAATTTACAAGTAGCCCACTCTCAGTTTCATCATTCTTCTCAATACATAGAATAATTTATTTTGTTTTATCCTCTATTTTCCTAGTTTCTTTCTTTATGTGCTTCTAATAAGCCTTCATGGATAAATAAAAGGGCTTCCTCTAATAACTGCATATTCTTCACACACACGCACACACATTTTCTAATTGATAACTTCAACTTGTCCATAAAATTCGTGTTTTTATTTTTACTATATCTTATAAGGCTAGCTCTCATGTAACCAGTTTTTGAAATTCTTCAGAGGATCTTTTTACACTTCTTATAGTTTTACTAAGCATATCTATTCTTCCTTTCATTTGCAAAGTATTCATAGAAGTTAAAAATTTACATTGTATCTTGGTGATAATGTTTTCTTAGTGATGGATCTTAACTTTTCCTCTTCATTTTCTACCCATCTTTAATTGCATTCATGACTTAGACATGTCATTTCTTGGTATTCCATATGAAATATTCACTCTTGTCGCATCTTTATTTTCCTTGAATTCAAAATGGTGTTCCATGGTCAATCCACTCAATAAAATTTTCTAAGTATTGCACTTCAATAATATATAAGTGACTTCTTTTGGGGATGGTTCATCCTCTTCATTATTTCCAGTTCCTTTCTCAATTTACCCTCTTTTTAATCACTTTCACCTTCACCATTTGCACTTTTTGAAAACCTTATCCATTGAATCATTTCAATAACAACCATCATCTTCATCAACTATTGAAAAATTATTGACATATTTTCTATCACTTATGAGACAATATTAAGTTTGGTTCTTCTTCTATTACATGAACTCTTCTTTTCATGCTACATTTTTTAATGTAGACGACACACTTTCTCAACAATCTTCTTTTGTAGGTTCATTTTACATGTGGACTACCTCATATTTAGTGATATGCTCACTTCTCCTTGTATGAGTGTTCTTATTATATTTTATACCACTTAGTGTAAACATTTTCCCTAAAAATCAAAGTAGATAGTGGAAACAAAACTCATAGCACAATTACAATTAAAAATTCGAAGAATAAAAATTCACAACAATTTTGGATAATTTATTGTAATATAGAGGATTAAAAAAAACTATGAAATTCATTATATCTGACATACATCACAGGGGAAGACCTAATTTTCCAATATGCTATTTACAATTATGGTTAAAGGCCTCATACACTTTGCTAATAGAAGACTAAAATCTCTTTTTTCTTCTTCTCCACCATATTTATAACAAAAATATTTAAAAATGGTCCATTACTTGGGAACTCAATCCTTTCATCTTCCAATTGAATAATAAGTGTAAATATGAAATTGAGTTTTTATTGGCATTATAAAATAATATTTAACTCACAATAATTGCAAAACTCTCATAAGTAAAATATATGCAAAATTGAGAATAGTAATCCATACAAAAGAGCGTTGCATGGAATATGGGAGTATATGGATAAATTCAACAACATTGTATACACATATCATGTTATGAATTTTCCAAATTACACTAGATTTGCCCACAATGAATCCACAAAACCAATGCTATCACTACCATCACCTATTTTACTAAAATGCACACCCAAGCTTTCTTACACATCTAAACTTAGCTTTTCAAATTGTTTAGTGTTCCTCATGATATACTTGACCTTTTTATAGTAACTTATATTTGTGATCCCAATAATAGAGGTTGTTGCTATAGAAAAGAAAGAAGTTGACTCTCATGTCAAAGATGTTGAAATAAGCCTCACAAGTGACATTTTGCAATGATGTTGAAATAAGCCTCACAGGTGACATTTTGCAATGCAAGTAAATCACGTCAAAAAGATTTCTTGAGAAAAAGAGGGTATCATTTTGGAGTATCCTAGATATTATACAAACAAAACTATTTAGATGGTGTTAACCAAGGAAAATTTTAAGGATGGAAAATTTTCTTGAAGTTTAGAAACATTGGCGAATCTCACTAATCCCTAATATGCAAACTATAAATTTTTCAATGATATATTTGTAAAATTATTCAAATT
>APFE030627269.1:0-32154 GCA_000404065.3 Pinus taeda
ATGAAGAAAATCATGCAATAGACAAGTGCCCTTCTTTGCTAGGACTAAAAGTTGTATATCAAGGAGGAGAAGGGGGTCAGTGCAACTTTGTTTCGTCAATCAAAGATGACCTCAAGGACCTAGGCCATATCAACAAGTGTTAAAATTAGCAACTAGGGCCAAACTCCATGTGGATAACCTTATTTATGGCTTCTGATATTTTTCCTAGATTTCTCTCATTGAGAGGTGTAGGATTGATCTAAAGATCATCTGATTCCGATAAGTATTTATGGAGATATGAATTTATCAATGTTCCACCAAGGTTCTGGGACAAGGGGGCGAGGGAGTGAGGGGGCGCGGGAGCGGCCTATGCAAAAGCTCCCTACCATTTTTTAGGAAACGTGGGGGAGCGTCAGGGTCTTAAAAATTTATAAATATAAAATATAATTTATTAATGGAGTCCACTATGACATTTTTGTTTGAATTGAAAAGTTGCAAAGCATGATCATTGGTATGAATATCATTTGACATTATCCAAATTTATAATATCATATAAAATAATAAATTTAAAATTCTAATTCAGCGTGGTCAAATTCTAATTTAGATTTTGGTCAGACAGAGGGAGAGCTTCAGCTTGATAAGGTAGCCACTGAATTATGTGAAAAGGTAAATGAACAAATCAGGAACACCACATTGGCAGTAGAAGGGGCAACTACAATGGGTTGTCCAGCTGTATTGGATCCAACAGCTAGAAAGTTTGTTATATTATACATAATATAGACAGTACACCATATGATGAAAGAAGAGTTTTAGTTCTAGGAGAGATGAGAAGATCACATGAAAGAGTTTCTGACAGTTTACTATCAAATGACATTGACTGCAGGATGACCATCTGTGAACCAACTTGGGTGACCAACGATGGCATGGATAATTTGTCTACCTTATTAGAGCAATGCCATGCAGTTCAAACTTCAAACTAGCAGTGTATTTCAGGGGTGAAAATAATTTTCAGACCTGAGAATTCAAGCTGAGCAACTGTGCTCTGTGTAAATTTTGTAACTGTATAAATTCATATATAACGACAGTTCCTGAGATTTCTTGCTGCCCATAGTATTTTGTCATGCTTGCAGTAAACGCATGTTAGTCTATAGTCCACCCAATTATTTCCCACATGACATAGGTGCTGCTTCCATAGTTTGTATGTCAAATGTCATGCAAATTAAAAACACAAACTGAATGTCTCATACAGTGTTGTTAAAAGCGCGGAAAAAATCGCGAGTTTTTCCCTAGCCCGATTTAATCGCGATTTTTATAGGAAAAAATCGGGCTAAATTTTTTTTGCCGATTTTTTGGGAAAAAAGCGCAGGAGGCGGAGGCAGTGCGATTTAATATGAAATTTTGGGTTTTTTTTGGTCATTTGCACAGTGGGCGCACGCGGGAGGAGAAGGAAGTGTTGGAGAGAGCAGGTGAAGAGGGTTTGTGTCATTGTGACCGAATCTAAGTGCTTGGAGGACGAATTCAAGAGGAGACCACCGATTTCTCCATAGAAACGGTATGTAGATTAATTTATTTTTTGTTTTCATTGTTTAAAAACTTTGTTTTTTCTATGTTTTTCATTGTTTTTGGTTGGGAAACTTCATATGGCCACCATTTTTCTTTTGTTTTCATTGTTTTTAAAAAAAAATTTGTATTTCTTCATTGATTTGGGATGGGTAACTTGGTATGACTATGGGAACCATTTTTTTTTTTCTTCATTTTTTTAAACATTGTTTATGTTTTTTTATTTTCATTGTTTTTGGCATTTGCCATTTGGTTGGGTAACTTGGGTTTGGAAGTTTGGAACTTTGGATTTTGGAAATTTGTAACTTGTAATTTTGTAAATGGCAAATGCTAAATTGTAATCCTAAATTCATATTTCCTAATCCTTATAATATTTTCCCATAGGTTTGCAACTTGAAGTTCAAAGTTCAAAAACACACATGCCAAGGAAATTGGATCCTTTCTGGGAATATGGTGTGCCTAATGCTCCGAATGATAGACAAAACTTGATTTGCAAGTTGTGTGGAAAGGAGATATGCGAGGGGGTGTATAGGTTGAAGTATCACCTTGCACAAATCCCTGGACATGATGTGGGGCCTTGTACAAATACAAATGCTGAACTTATCCAAAGAGCCATGAGAGCATTGGGAGAATTAGAGCAGACTAGAGAGGCCAAAGAAGAACTCAAAAGGCAACTAAAAAGGTCAGCTGAAGGAAGTGGGCCAAGTGGCGCTGGTTCTACTCCAACATCAGTCAATCCAGTAGCTGCATCATCATTTTTTGTTCCTCGAACCACACCTGGTTCACAACCATCTATCAGTCCAATGCTAAAAAGAACCGAGAAAGAAGAAGCTGACAACTTGCTAGCAAAATTTCTCCTCTGGAGTGATATTCCTTTCAGCGTTGTAAGGAATAATCCATTTTTCCAACCTGTTGTTGATGCTATTGCCAGTGTTGGCACGGGGTACAAAATCCCTTCTTATCATGATTTCAAAGGCCGGATTCTTCAAAATCAAAAGCGTGACTGCACCCAAAGATTGGAGGATTTTAGGGCATCATGGGCAAAAACAGGATGCACTATTATGTCAAATGGTTGGCCTGACCAAAAGGGGAGAACCCTTTTAAACTTCTTGGTTAGTTGTCCTAAGGGGACTATGTTTATCAAATCGGTTGATGCATCTGATCAAATCAAAGATGCAAGAACTTTATGTGATTTGCTGGATGCGTTTATTTTGGAGGTGGGTGAATAGCATGTTGTCCAAGTCATAACGGACAATGCTGCAAATTATGTTGCTGCTGGTAGGATGCTTATGGATAGGCATCCTACTTTATTTTGGGGACCTTGTGCTGCCCATTGTATTGATTTGATGTTAGAGGACATAGGGAAAATTCCCTTTGTCAAAGATATTGTTGACTCATCAAAAGACATTACAAAATTTATATATAATCATACATCTGTGCTTAGCTTGATGAGAAAATTCACCAAGAACAAAGAGTTGGTGCGCCCCGCTATTACACGGTTTGCCACCAGTTTCATATCTCTTCAATCCCTCTTGAATTCTATGTGGGATGTGAAGGGAATGTTTCTTTCAGAGGAGTGGCGTGCTTTGACAATGAGCCGCAAACCAGAAGGAGAGGTCGTATGCAGACAGTTTCATACCAGGAAGACTTCTGGGCGGGAATGCAGGAGGTGTGCGCCGTTACTGAACCTTTGGTAAAGGTCCTTCGGTTGGTTAATGGTGATAAGCCCGCAATGGGCTATTTGTATGAAGCCATGGACAGGGCCAAAGAAGCCATTCGGGCCTACTATGATGACAAGGGAGATGATGGGTTTCAGAAACAACTCCTTCTATGGGGAGTGATTGATGAGTGATGGAACAACACACTCCATCGTCCCATTCATGCTGCAGGGCTTTTCCTTAACCCTGCATTTTCTTATGCATGTGGGTTTGATTTTGATGCTGAGATCATGGATGGATTCTTATCCTGTGTTCAGAAAATGGTGCGATCTCCAGAACAACGTATAGAGATCTCTAAAAAAATTGAGACATATAGGATGGCAGGTGGCACATTTGGCTTTGACATGGCTGTCAATGACAGGCTGATTAAAGTGCCAGGTATTTTTTAGTTTGTAACTTTGTTTCAAATTTCATTGTCTCTTCAAATTCCATTTTTTTCTTATGTTTATTTAAAATTTTATTTGTAATTTTGTTGTAGATGCCTGGTGGAAAATGTATGGTGCCAGGGTACCCCTTTTGCAAAAGTTGGTCATTCGCATCCTCAGCCAAACATGTAGCTCCTCAAGATGTGAGCGCAACTGGAGTGTATTTGAAAAAATACACAATAAGAAGTGCAACACGTTAACACTTGAACATTTAAAATATTGCAAATTTCGAAATAAATTTTTGAATTCATTAAACAATATTTTTTGTTAATTATTAATTATTATTTCATGATCTTTGTACAGGTTGGAGTCCCAGAGACTTAATGACATGGTGTATGTCTACTACAATCTTCGATTGTGGGTGAGGCAACTGGAGAAGACACCTGATGTGGATGCCATCTCATTGGATGGCATTGACACCACTGCTGCATGGAGGGTCGAGGCCGAGAGGCCTCTCATGGAGTCTGCTGATGATTGGTTAGGGCAGGATGTTGTGGAGGGGGAGGAGGAGCAGGAGCAGGTGGAGGAGCAGGAGGAGGAGGAGGAGGAGGAGGAACAGGAGGAGGAGGTGACACCGCCTGCCCGGGCTACCATTGCCACCAGTAGAGGACGTGGTCTACCTCCTGTACCTCCTACTTCTAGTTCTTCAGCTACTAGAGCACATCAGACTCCACTGCCATCTCCACCAGCACAGGCACCAACATCTACATCTAGAGGGAAAGGGAAAGTTGTGGTATTTTCTCGCAAGAGGGGCAGAGGAAATCAATAGGATTAGACTTTCATTTTATTGTATATGACATTATGACATGATGAGATACATTATCATATCTTTTGTTGATATTTTGAGGCTGAGTTGGGACTCGGGAGTCAGGGCTTACTATTCGGGACATGATTCAATGTTATGTGTGATTTTAGTGCTAGAAATGATATTAAACATCTTATATATTAGTTTTTTTTATCATATTTATGTGTCAATGTATTTATTTTATGTTCTAGATGGTTTAGATATTAAAAAAATTGAAAAAAAATGAAAAAAAATGAATATTTTTGTTCCAAACACTTTTTCCCCGCTTTTTTCCGCTTCATTCCCCGCGCCGATTTAATCCCGCTCGCGCTTTTAACAACATTGGTTTCTGCCATCAAGCAGGAATATCCCTTAATATAGTTCGACCTATCAGCCCCAAACAGATGGGAAAACCGAAATCGTTAATAAATGCTTGGAAACATATCTTCATTGTTTTGTTACACATAAACAAAACATATGGACAGAGTGGCTACACCTGGCTGAATGGTAGTATAATACCGCATACCACACATTAGCTAAGATGACACCCTTCCAAGCCGTATATGGTTACGAGCCATCTAGGTGGAAGGACTTTGCACTCCTTGATTCTAGGGTACCAGTAGTTAAAGACCACTTAGGAGAAACTCAAAGAATCATCAACTTACTAAAAGAAAATCTAACCATGGTCCGTAATAGAATGAAACAACAAGCCAACCAAGACCGTTCTGAAAGAGAGTTCCAGGAGGGAGATTGGGTCTTTGTTAGACTCCAACCTTATAAGCAACTATCACTAAAACAACAAGGGAAGAATAAATTGTCAGCTAAATATTATGGACCGTACCAGATAATCAAAAAGATAAACAGTGTAGCTTATGGGTTAAAGTTACCAAGACAACTGCCGAATCCATAATACCTTTCACGTATCAAGTCTCAAAAAAGTATTAGGGAAAAATCAAACAGCACAAACAGAAATACTAGAGAACAATGAAGAAGGAAGAATAGTCCTTGAACCTGAAGGTATACTCACTACCTGAGAAAAGGTTTTACGATCTAAGACAATAAAGGAATACCTCATTAAATGGAAGAGTTTACCAGAGGAAGATTCGTCTTAGGAATCAAAACATTTCGTGCATCAACACCCAGGCCTACTTATGCTTTGAGGACAAAGCATCTTAAGGGGAAGGCAATGTTATGAACCTTAAAATCATAACAATTAAATAAAATATTAAAATATTAAAGTATTATTTAAATAAATAAATTAATTACTTATAATTAATTAACTAGCAAATAACTAGTTAAAATGAAGAGACATCAGTCCCTAAGGGACATGTCTCTCTGCTAAGGCATGGCCAGTCAACTCCTATTTAAGGAGCACTGCCTCAGCCTTGTAAACATCATTCATTTTTTATCAATATATATATATATATATATATATATATATTATATATATATATATATATATATAAACATATTACATTCAGAATTACTTGGTGTTTTATTATCAGTTAACAACAAATTAGACATTTGTATTACTAACACAGTGAGAGACGGGCAGAGACAGTGAAGCTAGAGGAAGATTTCCAAATCTGGTGAGTGCATTGTAGAGAAAGGCCAAGATTTCTCCAGGAAACTACGCAGAGGCAGCGCAAAAGCTTCAGTGAGTAATTCGATTTTGCTGGGGTGAAGTTGGTTTTCAGTTCCAGAGGCCAGAAAGTATTTCTTGAGGGCCGAAGGGTAAGTTTCCCAGTTAGCAGAAGGCAGGATGGATTGATCTTCAGTTGTCCTGGGCTAAGTGTGTAGCAGACTGCGTAGAGGTGACATAGTCGTTGCGTAGAGTGAGGAGGATAGCTTGATTTTCAGTAAGCAGTCAAGAGCCGAGATTACTTGGAGTTAGGGTAAATTTCCTCAAGATATTTTTGCCAGTTTTTTCTCTGCAGGATTGCTAATATTTGGAATCTAGATTGTTTTAAGATTATTTCACTGCTGCATAATAATAAAACCCTCAGCTGCTGCATCGGTTTTCCAAAGTGGGTTTTTTCGGGGACTTTTATCCAAAAATAAGTGTGTTATTTTTGTGTGTGCTAGCATTTCTTCCAGTTTTTGTTCTTTTGAAGTTTTGTTTGTGTAGATTGCAGTGTGATTTATTCAGTATTTGGCATTTGCTATAGCAAACAACAAATAAATTGTTAAATAAAATTAACAATTAGCAGAATAATTTCCAGTTGCTGCAATAGGGTTTCGATACAGGAATTTTCACATGGTATCAGAGAGCAGTTGATCATCCAAGGAGCTTAGAGGCGAAAAGAGAACTAATTTTACTGCTCATTGTGGGCAACATAGTCATTCTGTCGGGAAGCCGAGTTACTTGTGGAGGTTCGATTTTTTTTGAGTGGGTCAGAAAAATTCGATCCTACCAGATCAAGTGATTCTAGAGGTAGAGGGAGTAGCTTAGATTTTTCGTTGGGCAGATCTCTAGTTGGACGTTCTGGTTAGGTCAATGGAGTTGAGCCAACGTCAGGGCGGAAGCAATGTTTTAAAACTCCAACTCTGACTCCGACTCCGCTGAGGGCCGACTCCGACTCGGTATCGACTTGGTTGGCTTGATTTCATTGACTCGGTCATTGTAAAAAATACATTAAATATTAATTTTTTTTTATAAAAAAACATAATTTTAAAGACTTTCATTCCTGTTTCACATTAGAATATAGATAGAAGACAACATATGATCAAAGTAGGCTCATGAATATATCCATTAGATCAAAATGGTACCCAGTGCACTGTTCAATACATACATGATGATGATATAGAGGTCAAACCAAAAACACATAACCAAGGAGGCTAGAAATAGCGTTATCCTCCAAAATAGATTGTAAGTCATCAAGGAACTAATACAAGGGTCCAAGAGTGTTCCTCACTCCAAGAAAGTCCCAAAGTGCATGTGTACATCTTCAAAAGGTGCATCCTCCACCATGATGTCATCTAGGAGAGACCCTATGTCACCCTTTTCAAGCATGTGAGTGACATGGAACCCCTAAGGGTAAGCATTGGCATCAGAGAGGGATGTGCTAGCGCTCCTAAGTCATCTCAGTGATAACCATCCTCATCTATGCTTTGGAAGAAGGTAGCATCCACCAAAACAGGGTCAAGGCCAGCCGGGGGCATCTTCAGTCCATTTGGGCATATCAACAAATAGTCCAACGTCCAAGGTTTTAAGTTTAGTGTTTTAGCATTTGGAGGCTCATCAAGGGGTGTAGCATCACGTGGAATCAACTCAAGGCTCGATGCTCATCTTTGGAGGGCCAAGGTTGGGATCACAAAGTTGGTTTGCTTTAAGAAAGGGGCAAAGAACCTATTGGAATGTTTTGAAGAAGAATGAAGCTATCCCTTAAGGAATTTCTACTACATATGTGATACCACCTAAACAAACCTCTCAAGATCAAACGAGATAAACTTATTTAGGGACAAAAAACCATTAAAGCATCATAGTGAAAACTATGGAGTCCCCCAAAAGAAAAAAAATAAAAAAAATTGTTGTTTTTTAGTTCATGGGCCACTGTCATCCAACCCGGCTGAGTTGTTAGACAACTCGGCCGGCTCGGTAAGAACCCAACCGACCGAACCAGTTCACTGGCCGAGTCAACTTGATGAGGCCTTGATGAGGACCAACTCAGCCGAATCGATTCTGAGCCGGCTGAATCTTAAAACACTAGGTGGAAGAGAGAAGAGCACACACAGAGGAAAAATTTTCCTCAAGGAACTTCTAGTCTCAAGAAGTGTGTTTTTCCTTGCAGATCGACAGTCGTTGTGAGCAGATCTCCTCACTCCAGAAGGGAGTGCGATTAGTAGAGCAGCAACCGAGCAGAAGGAAAGAGGAAGTTTTCGACAGACCATTGAGATGGTTGCTATTGGGCTTCATGATCAGGGCACGTTGGATGGAGCTTCCAACTACATCATCTAGAAGGCAAGGATGTCCTTCCTTCTAGATGAATATGGCCTAAAATCCTATATTGATGTTGTGGTAGCAGTTCCCACATATGAAAATTAACTGAAAGAGTACAGAAAGGAGATGGCACAGGCGAATCAGTTGATCCTAGACAGAGTCCAAGATCATGTTGTCTCACATATAACGGGCAAGGGAACAACTAAAGAGATGTGGGAGACCCTCTCCATGCTATACTAAGGTACTTTCGAGCAGTGGAAGATGTACTTAGAGGAGAAGCTGAGATGCATCAGGATGCAAAATGGGGAAGGTATAGATCCCTTTCTCACCAGGATTCAGGAGGTATGAGACCGGTTGTCAGTTGTTGGGCCAATGCCTCAACCCACGGAGCTAGTGCAATTGGCACTCAATAGTGTCTCGACTCTCAGAGGAGTGGCAAGTATTCGTCCAAAGTATCTTGCGCTAAGATACCTTGCCAATGTGGGATGGGATGTGGGCTGATTTGTAGTAGGGGGAGTTGAGACGAGCTCTACTGAAGAGCTCTATCAGTGGCGGCAACAATGGATTGAAGTAGGTGAGGGAGGAGGAGAATGTGGCCCTCGCATCCAAGGGTCCCAGTCAGGGATAGGGGGAGCAGAGGAAGAAGAAGAAGGACCTGTTGAAGGTCAAGTGCTTCAGATGTGGTGAGCTTGGTCACTACAATACCCAGTGTCCTCTTAGGAAGAAGGACAAGGAGGAGAAGTAGGACCAACAAGTAGGTTCAACAAAGATCGATAGGTTGTCCTCTAGGCTGGAGGAAGACTTTGCTATGTTGGTCGATATACCTCCAATAGTGAGGTGGGATGACTTGGTCTTGTAGCCCTAAGGCACTACAATTGGGTAGGATCCTTAAGGAGCCGACCTATTGTTACTTTGCTATGGGGCCCACAATATTCAGTAGCAGGATGGATCAGTGGTAGTTGATATAATTAGTACCTGAGTAACAGTTTTAGACTAGTAGCAGTCAAATTTTGAGGAGCGCAGAGCAGTGTTGGCAACAAAGCAAGTGGCTTAGTAGCATAGTCAGCAACAACGCAGATTCTTCAGTGACAGTGCAGATGCTAGTAGTAGTTAGAGACTCAGGAGACATATGCATCATACTGAGCACAATTGATTCAGTATTTTGGATGCTTTTCAGTTGCAGATGTTGCAGTTGCAGCACCAACAAATGAGAGGGAGTTGCAGTGTAGATGCAGTGATGGCAGTAGTTCAGCTGGGTCAACAACAACACAGATGCAGTGTATATCAGGGTTGTGCAGTGTTTGGTGGGTAGTATGGCTAGACATCAACAACATGACAAAAGATGATGTAGAGACAGGGTGTTGCTACAGGGTGTGTAGTAGCACTAGAACTCATTCCTCTCTAAGAGGGAGTGTTAGCTTTTGTAGCATCGGATGTGTTCTAGCCACGAAATTTTGTGGAGAGGCTAGAATACATGAGATCTCGAAAACCTAGAAATCGTTTTTGGGAATTCTGCCTAGAAATGACTTAATTAGATTATTAACCAGTTTTTAAATATTTCCCAAGTCTAAACTTTAGGAAATATGGTTAACTAATCAGTGTTAATTAAGTCAAGGGGTGAATCATCTAGAAACTCACACGGATCGATATAAGGATGATTCTAGCCATTGATTAAGTTTTAATCTTGGCCGTTGGTGCTCTAACAAAGGATTATAATAGGAGGTCGATGTGGTGATGGAAAATACACTTCAGTAGTTCGATTTCTTGGCAGGTTGATTTCCAGAGTAGCAGCAGTCAGCTGCTGGAGAGAGAGTCAGAGATTGAAGCAGTGAGAGAGGGTAGAGACAGTGAAGTTGGAGGAAGATTTCCAGATCCGGTGAGTGCATTGCAGAGAAAGGCTAAGATTTCTCCAAGAAGGTGCATAGAGGCAGTGCAAAAGCTTCAGTGAGCAATTCGATTTTGTTGGGGTGAAGTTGGTTTTCAGTTACAGAGGCCGGAAATTATTTTTTGAGTGCCAGAGGGTCAATTTCCCAGTCAGCAGAAGGTAGGACGACTTGATCTTTAGTTGTTTTAGGCCAAGTGTGTAGTAGACTGCGCAGAGGTGATGTAGTAGCTGCGCAAAACAAGGAGGATGGCTTGATTTTCAGTTAGTAGTCAAGAGTTGGGATTGCTTGGATTGATGATAAATTCCCTCAATATATTTTTTCTAGTATTTTCTCTGCAGGATTGCCAGTATTTGGCATCCAGATTGTACTCAGATTATTTCGCTGCTGCATATAATAAGACTCTCAGCTGCTGCACCAATTTTCCCAAGTTAGGTTTTTCCATGGCTTTTGTCAAAAAATAATTGTGTTATTTTTATGTGTGTGCTAGCATTTCTTCTAGCGTTTATTCTTTCGCATTTTTATTTGTGTAGATAGTAGTGTGATTTATTTAGTATTTTCCATAGCAAACACCAAATAAATTGTTAAATAAAATTAACAATTAGGAGAATAATTACCAGCTGCTGCAATAGGGTTCTGGTACCATAATTTTCATAGGAAGGAGTCTATCCAAAATAGGTCAATATATGTCTTTTTGTTTGTACCCTAGAAGAAGGCTAGAAAAACCTACCTCTATCGAAATTTCTCGCCTAGGGACCAAATGGCCTCAATCCATCTTTTACAGGTTGAAAAAGTCAATGGTGAGGCTGACATTATTTGAGACTAGGCCTCAGTCCAAAGTGCCTCAGACCAAGATTATATGAGGTTAGGCCTTAGTCCGAATTGTGTTTGAAACCCGAAATCCCCAGGGGTTGAATATGCTTGTAGGTGGCTGAAGTGCTATTGTCTTCAGAGCCAAGTTAGTGGATTAGATCGAGCCATTGTCTCCTAGTGACCCGAGTTTTTATATTTTTGGAGTTGCACCAGATTGCCTTTAGGGAAGCCTTTAGGCAAGATCAACAAATTTCATTACAACTGCTTGGATCAGAGAAGTCGTTCGTACTTCTTGAAGGTGTTGCAATGGAACTTGACGATTCTTTATTCCTTGACAAGGACTGATAAAGTGGTTAGTAAGAATGAAAGAAGGTTGCTACAGTCTAAGGTTTGATGCTTCCTTGAATCCTTAATATGCGAGGTACGTATCAAAGTCTTTCTTTGGATCACATATCAAATAGCTCTGCAAATGAAGACCAAAGTTTAGAGTCTTATATCAAAGTATTTGAAGATTATTGAAGTAAAGTTTGATTTCAGTATGCCTTGAAGGACAAACTTTAAAGTTCCTATGAATTGTTTCATTAAATAAGACTATAGCTTGTTCATTAGTCAGATTAAAGGATTGTGTCAAAAATTGTTTGGACTATTGCCTTACAAAAGATATGAAGGGAACCTTGAAAGGACAATCATCAATGGTACTCGTGCAAAATGTTGCTAGATACTGATCTCAATAAGTCTTGAAATTTGGATTATAAAGACAACTAAGGGAAATGGATCAAATAGGCTATGTTAATTCATTTTGGGGGCTAGATTGTTCTCTACTATAGATAATTGCAATTTTAAACTTTTTCAACATTTTTCATATTACATTCACCCCATAACATCATATCGTCATTAACAATTATGTAGAGAGAACAATAACATCAACAATGCAAAAAAAATAGTAAGGAACAATAGAAGAAAGAAAACACAATAGAGACACTAGGATTTAGGTTAGAGAGCAAAGCGAAACCCCACAAGGGGGGAAAACTAAACCAAATTTTTCTTCATAGCTATTCATCAAATGTTCAACTAAGATACAATGTACAAATATCATGAGACATAACTCTTTCATCATCAATCATATTGGGCCACCTACATCCAATCCTGGATCATACTAGATCCTATTATGCCCAAAATTCATAAAATTGACAATATTAATGATATTAAAGTTCTGAGAATAGTTTAGGAAACGTTCAATTAGGAATTTAATAGGGTATAACCAATATTACCTTCAAAATATATTTCTTTATACAAAATTTATCAATTTTTTTGTTGAGTACCAACCTGGAGTTTTATGGTTGAAGATGTCTCTGCTCTGCCGTGACTTCGCTCCCGCTGCATTACTAAAATGACCAAAACCTCCTTGCCAAACTGCACACAACTTCAGTACCCAGCTCCAAAGTACTTCAAATTCGAGGTACTCTGGCCCATGTGCCCAAAACTTCAAGAACAATTGAGCTCATAATTCCTTCTATTAGTAACATTGTGATGAGAATTTCGTACTGTCCCTCTTCAATTTCCCCAAAATCCTCTCCTGCTTCAAAGGTCAAGAATGTCCCCTTATATTCCCAAAGTTCCTACCTTTCCCAACAACCTCTCCACCACCCTATCATTAACTTCTCCCAGAATTCTTAAGCAGTGACTGCCTTCTGACACGGTAGATTCATGGTCGGAGGTTGTCGCCTTCATTTAACTTTAGGCCTTGTATGAGTAATTTGTATTCCTTGACTAACATCTCTATCTCTCCACAAGAATAGAGCACGACGCTGGGGAGACATTGATTTATAGACACCTTCAACATTTTCTCTGAAGGTACATACCCCATCTGGATGTTCACAAGTATGTCCTTCTAGGACCATTCCCATCTTGGATTAACAGATCCTCATGGAATTTCCTCTTTGACTACTCTTAGCTATTGGGTGCCTTACCTCATACTCAAAGAGTATCGAAATCAATTTTAGATGCTTACCCAATCCTCCATTCTTTCTTCATAACATGAAGACAAGAATGATGTGTCTATCTCTCCCTCTCAACTAGGGAGGATCTACTCATTCCTATAAAAGGAATATACCCAAGCTCCCCCTTAACAAGGGTCTTGTTATCAACAACTACTCTCTTCATTGGAGATCATGTTACTATCAACTTCCTATAGGGCTCCTTATTTTCACATTATGTCATGAACTTCAACTTCTTCATTATGGAGCCCTCTTCTTCTTTATAGGGGAGCCCTCTTCTTCTTTGTAGGGCATCGACCATCTTCCTCATCATTTCCGTTCAACAAAACATCGTGTTGAACCAATAGTCGTGTTGCCTTTTTCTTCATTGGGCAATGACCTTTTGCATTTGGCTATCCTTCATAGAACTACCTCTTCCCCGTAATGTTACTTTTCGGATCTTCCATCTAATATGATGAGTACTAGTTGTAGGTGACTTCTACAACTCTCTTTCGGCAACCCTGTTTCAACCCAACTAGATGATTTTTCAAAAATCAAAATAAACATCAAATCAAAGTTTCCTTCTTATGATGGCCTTAAGTCATGATAGTTGCTTCCCGCATCAACATCCTCTCGTATATTGTATAAATCCATCTCGAAGACATACATTACCAAAGTTTTTCTTCGTCCAACATATCAGGGTCTTCATATCTTTTTCCATGGAGATGTCATAGCTAATCCTTCTAGTTATTAGATGTTGATCACTTATCTTTGATAGTAGATGCATCTTCTCACGAACCTTTCTTCGCATATTGCTTTCTCAGGATCTTTCATAGGTTCCTTTATCATAGGAACCATAATTTCCAACTGTTGAAATATGTAACTAGGTCCGGTCTTCATAATGACGTGTAATTGTGATTTTATGTAATTAATATAAAGAATAAAAAAAAAAAAATTATGCTATGCTTGAGTCATGGGTTTCATGCTCAAGGAATTTTATTTTATCAATGAAGCTCGCATTGTGAGCTATTAGGTTTGGTCATAAAGTCATAAAGTGTATTGAGTATATGTCATGTATTGACGACCCATTGGGCATGTTACACATTGTAAAAGAAAATTGATTTGAGTCATTAGAAGAGTCAAAAACCCTCCAAGACCTTGTCACAAGTACTTCATCAAGTTGGCCTTCAAAAGAAGATGGAGATCATTCTAGAAGGAGATGTCGGCCTACACTCTAGCGCAAGTCAACTTATTTCATGGGCATACTACTATATAAAGGAGGTCTTAACATCGTTTGGAGATTATCCATTCAAGCATCCAAAAATCCAAGAAGAAGTGCAAGAAAACATTAAAAGGAAGACTCAGATCCAGCAAAAGGAAAGCGAAGAAGAGAGAAGAGTTTTTGGCACTGTTTTGGGTCATCTTCCTCACATGTGTGATAATGATTAGGGTTTTTGCAGTAAGGGTACATCAGTCCTTGATGAAACCAAGAAAGAGGTCACTAAAATAACATTCTTGCTAACCAAGATCACAAAGAGAAGTCTCCAAGTCAAGCGAAGAAAGGGAGCACCACCGAAATCCTCCAATCAACCCTCACGTGCAAAATTGCAGAAGTTTCAGGCAGACCGAGAATTGCAAGACTGTGGAAAAGGGCCGAAATTTCAGAGAAGCTGAGATTAGGAGTACAAGAAGACAGTTTGACTAGTTTTGACTTGAACAAGAAGGAGAAGTTGTACAAAAGGTCTTGTGACTTGGTCTTGGAGAGGTTGTTAGGTCAAGGGTTTGGTCTTGGAATTCATCACTTGAAGATTCTAAAAAAAGAACAATTTGTTTGGGTTTTCCTCTCAAGTTGGAGAGGTTTTGGCCCTGGCTGATCGCCTACATCATGTGTCCCTTGTGTCATTGTTTTTTATCTTTTTGATAATTGTTTGATGAATAAAACACTATAATAATCAAAGCTAAAGAAGAACCTAATTGAAAGAAGTAAAAAACAGTCACAAGCAGTTATCATTACTAGATAAATCACCTCTTGTCTCTGCCCTATATTTCTCAACACCAACCACCTCATATTCTCCATGAGGTCATATTATGTTGATTTCATCTTGTTGATATGTAGAAGAGTTCTAGGCACATCTTTATGCATCATTCTAATGGAAGAGTTTCTTCTTCTTTCTTCATGCTCATGAGATAGAGCATTTAGCCATTCAATTTGCAATTAAATGATGACATAATTTTTATCTATCTATTACCAAATATATACAATACCTTTTCCTCCATGCGATCATCTAAACTTCATTCCAGCAGCTTCCTTTCCTTGCTTGGAGATGAGAGTACTTCAACCAACTTGATATGCTGCATATCTTTGTCACCATACCTTCATCCTTCTAACCAGTGGGGTCCACACAAGGTGGAATGTCAACTATCAAAGAGAACTACTTTGTCTAAGTAGAGGTGAACCTTCTAATGAAGATTCCAATGGAGGATCTTGGTGATCCTCATCTTGCAAGTGCTTCTTCCTAATGATGATGATGTATGATGATCTCTTTATCTTCTCTTGCTAGATGACTTACTCCAACCATATATACTGCTACTTCGGTTGTCCTTGTGTGCTTCCAATGAAGATGCCATGAGCTACTTCCTTTCTATCATGATGACTATTTCACCCATGTAGACTTTTACTTCAACTATACTCTTGTGCTTCTATGATGATGTCATCTCTATCTCTGCTATTATGCATCCTATCATACTTGTGATGCCTTCCATCGTGACTGCTAACTTCTATATGCTGAAATGAACGAAGTGAAGGAGGTTATCTCAGTGATAATAATTTCTTCTTTTCAAGTTTGACTACTTCTTTGGTGACGTGAGCTTCATTTCTCTCCTTTCTCTTCTTGTTGTCCCTGAGTTTAGGACAATTCCTTTTGAGACACCAATATTCATTACATTCATAGCATTGGATCTTTGACATATCAATTCTCTTTTGAAACTTCTTTCAAGGCTCAAACTTCCCAAAATTTCCTTTCTTCCTTGTCGATGTTGCATATGCTTCAGTTTGTTCATTTGAGTCTTTGACCCAACATCATTTTTCGCCTTTAATCTAGATTCTTCAATTTTGCATAATGACCACAAATTGTTGAATGGCGTGGTTTCCTTCTTCCCATAAATGCTTGACACAAAGTTGCCCCATAATGGTAGTGCATATAACACAATGTTGGTCATCTCACGATCATACATTACTTCCCTTGATATTTTCATCTTGTATAGTTCAGTTCTCAAAGATATGATTTCTCTTGCAGTACTAACAGAAAATAGCTCCACCAATGTGTAATAGATTTCTTTTGCTGTCTTCAACTTTGCAACATAAGGGATGAGAGAATCCTTGATTGACTCTATGAGGATCCTTTGTGCCCTTATCTCTCCTTTCATTTATTTTGATAGTACTTGAGATGGTTTGGTGATAGAGCCCTTTACATATTCAATAACTTCATTCTTCATGAGAATTAAATCAATTCTCTTCTTCCATGCAAGGTAGTTTGAGGTCCCAACCAATTTATTGTTCTCCTTGCAAACTGAAGTCATTTGGATTGTAGTTTGAGACTTAAAATATAGAATACTTACTTGTCAAGTGAAGATGCTCCTTCGAAGATGATATCTTCAACTTGATGCCTTCTTGATGTTGACAATTGAAGGTTTCTTCTTGAAGATGATTGCTTCCTTGATGATGTCTTCCTTCTTTAAAGATGACAATTCTTGAGATGAGATCCTTTCTTCAATGAGAGGGAGATTTCCTTGATTTCTTTGATGATGATGGGAATGCTTCTCCTGGCTTCCTTTGGATGTAGAAGTGTAGAATTTAAAAGCTCTCTAAGAATGCTTCAAGTGTAGAATCCTTCTTTGAATGGGGGTAGGGTCTTTGAGGTCTTCTTCTTCTTATGATGATGTGATCCTTGTGATTTGATGGGTACTTCTCCTTGATGCTCTTGATGATTTGATGTCCTTGATGCTTCTTAGTTCTCCTTGATGATCTCCTTGTGCTCGGCCCTTGGTTTATCCTTCTTTAATTGAGTGATCTTCAAGTTGCCTCTTCTTCTTGATGTTGTCAACTTAATTTTGGTTCCATGTTAAGAAATCTACGGGCAGTTAGATTAGGTGATTTCTCTTACTTTGATACCTGCTTGTGATGCTCTTTTACCTAACTTGGTTAGCTCCTTCTTTCACTTGATTATTATTATGTTCTTATCACCAAACAACTACCAAACTATGAAAATCAAAGAGACAAGAGGACACAAAATGTAGGATGCAAGCGAGGGCCAAAATCTCTCATCTTGAGAGGAAAACCACAAGAATTCTTCTCTTCTTATGTAATGTTCAAATGACGAATTCCATGACCTATGACCCTTTGACAAAGACCCCTCCAAGACCAAGTCAACCTCTTCTTTGATAAACTTCTCTTCTTCAAAGTCGACGCTAGTCAAACTTGCTTCAATTCCTCAAATTTTGATCCTTCAAATTTTCAGTCACTTCTGGAAATCTGCAATTTTCGGCCTCTATAGCAGAAACCCTAGCTCACACAAGCAATGTTGTTAAAAGCGTGAGCGGGATTAAATCGGCGCGGGGAAAAAATCGGAAAAAATCGGAAAAAAAGGGAAAAAAAAGGGAAAAAATCGTTTGGTACAAAAATATTCATTTTTTTCATTTTTTTCAATTTTTCATTATAAATCGCACTGCCCTGCCAGCCTGAGCTTTTTTCCCAAAAAAGCGCGTTTTTTCAAAAAAAGCGCACTTTTTTCAAAAAAAGCAAGCTTTTTTCCCAAAAAAGTGGCAAAAAAAATTTAGCCCGCTTTTTTCTTATAAAAAGCGCGATTAACTCGGGCTAGGGAAAAAAGCGCGATTTTTTTAAAAAAGCGCAATTTAATCGCGCTTTTAACAACACTGCATACAAGTGGATGAATTGTGGTGAATTTTATCTCCTTTATCCTTTGCTCTATGCACTTCTTCCTCAGAAAATGTGATCTATTTTAACCCATAACTCAACTTTCATAGGTGACTGCAATTCAGTTCTTCCTGCAACAGAAATCAACTCTAATTCCTTCGCACGCCTGGGATATTTCAGCCCTAAAAACAGACTTTTACACTTTGATCTCTCTTCCACTCGATCTCCTCTTCTTTGCTTGTTCTAGGTCACTCTATTTCTCCTTAATCGAACTTGATGAATGGTCTTGAATGAGGTTGAGTGCTTCCTTATATACAGTCTTCTTTTGGTGGACGAATAGCCCTTTCATGAGGTTGACTTGTCTCCTTTTGAGGCCGACTTGATGCAACAAGGTTGACTTGTCTTGGAGGGTATTTTATGACTCAACTAAATTTTTCTTACATAATACAAGATGCCCAATGGGGTCTTACATGTATATCAATGACTCAATAGACTTCTTGACTTAATGACAAAACCTATATAGCCATCTTTGTCACATGGACACTGCCATATATCATAGTAATATGCACTATTAAGAATCAGTATTATATATCACTGTCAAAATTACTGACATATATAACTGTCATCCAAACCATTCATCACTGTAAAATCTCAGATGATGAGATTTTTGCAACTTATTGAGTTAGGGCTTGATATGTAGCCCCTTTTGGGTCCTTTAAACAAAACAAATATATGGCTTTCAAGGCTACCCATTTTACTATGGCTTGTCACATAGAAGACATATAATCTTGGGTACACATAGCAACCCAATTTTGATGACAAAACCCTATATATCCATCTTTGTCACATGGACACTGCCATATATCATAGTAATATGCACTATTAAGAATCAGTATTATATATCGCTGTCAATACTGTCATCACTGTCAAAATTACTGACATATATAACTGTCATCCAAACCATTCATCATTGTAAAATCTCAGATGATGAGATTTTTGCAACTTATTGAGTTAGGGCTTGATATCTAGCCCCTTTTGGGTCCTTTAAACGAAACAAATATAGGGCTTTCAAGGCTACCCATTTTACTATGGCTTGTCACATAGAAGACATATAATCTTGGGTACACAGCAACCCAATTGCATAGTTACTAGGGCACAAGTTTACTGCTGTTCTATACCCATGGATTAGCCTTCTCGCCAAATATTACCAATCAATCATATACATTGAAGACTGAAGGATAATACGTACTTTGTGATAGACCTCATATTTCAGTCCATAAATACATTTCAGCTAGTACACATGATCTTGAAATTTCGGCCCTGGTTAGGGCTTTCTATGGCTGCTACGTCATCCCTTCTATATGGTGTTCAAACCTCTTCAATTCCTGCGTTGGTGATCTAGGGTACTGCGACCTTGTTTCTGCTCCTTGATAGTCTTCTTGGCCTTCCCAAAATAGAGATTTGGTCTGCCTACGTGACACTGAAACACAACGGCCCTTGTCACAGAAATCTAGCCATCAATCCATGCTTAGAAAGCCACCCAGGAAAGTCTCAAAACTTGACCTTGATTCCTGCCCAAGCCAGGCCTTTCAAACGAAAAAGATATGCCAAATTTTGTCTATGTCTTCTCAAGAAATATCACTGGGGTATGCTGCAGATGTAAGTTACTATAGGCCGCAGATAGGCCACATAGAAGGCCGCATAAAATAGAAGATGAGGTTCGTATTCCACAAAAAGGATGCCATAGGTTCCCGAAAATTCGCCACAATAGAAGTTCGAATTGATCACCAAATGATGGAGGTAAGATGCCAATTTATAGTTGCTTCCATATGCAAAGGGTCACGTCCTTTGGGGCAGGTCAACTTAAAATTTACGAGGCTGACTTGTAACTTTGGAGGGAAAATTCAAATTCAAATAATATTTAAATATATCTAATAAATGCCTTAATGATCACTCGCCCAAATAATTTTTGCCACGAAATAATAATAAGAGGAGAGCCAAATAATAATTTCCTTTACCCAAATTAAATTCTCTTAGAGGCAAGATTGTTTCTCTTTGGGGAAATTCATCCCATAGCTGCCCCAAATTTCAACATGCTAAAAATATTCAGGCTTCCTAAAGATTGATGTGACTTGAAATTAGTAAGACAATTTCTTTGATATACAAGTTACCTTGAAGTTGCAGATATCCAAGTTTTTAATCTCATCTTATATGACTGTATTATCTAAGAATACGTCACCTCTGTAGAAATATCATGTTAAGTGCACAGAAGATGTCTTGCGTTATATATATCATTACCTATATGACAGAAGTATGGTAATCTGATCTCTGAAGTTCCTTCCTGAAGTTAATATGGTCATTTGCAAAAAGTTATTCAACCTTGAGAAGCTTGGTTATCAAATCTGAAGCAAATTCTTGTTAAGGCAGAATGCTTCTTGGATACACTTGCTTTAAGTGTCATGAACTGATAAGACATTTTGATAATTTGAATTTAAATCATGAGTTGAAAAAATCAAGGAGGCATGAAGATTCTATGGTCTTGAACATTTTGTATATGAAAAGATAATTTGCTACTAGTGTAAAAAGGTACACTTGTTGCCACTGTTACCAGAAGTCTAGAATAAACTCAATGTTACAAGGGTTGTTAAAGAGTGTGTGAAACTTTTGAGCTTACAATGAAGAAGAGGCTGAGTTCCTCTTCAAGATTGGAGACCGAAGTCATCTTGAGAAAAATGAGTAGTTTGGAAAACCTCTTATTATTATCACTGCTATAATGAAGGTTAGGCTGCTTGGAATGTTGTGAGTCTGTCATGAAGACATTTCATTTGAAGATCCCTGATCTTGACACATTTGCTTAGTTTGATATCATGATGGAATATCCTTGAAGCATTGGGACTCTATGGTTATGGAATGGAGAATTGGCACATTTGGATTTTCAAAAGGTATAAAATGAGACTAGGTTTTATCTTACAAGACTAAAATTCTTGAATGTGAAAACCCAATATTTGGGCCAAGATTAACATTCGTGCTGAAAGAAGAAACCCTAACTCATGCAAGGAAGGAATGACATCATGCTGATGAGGGGGAAGAGGATGATAAAATCGATGCAAGAAGGCTAAGATCAAGAGGGAGTTGACATTTCCTATGATCTTCAAAAAGATAAGTAACTTATATCTCTCTTCCTTGATTATTGTTGTTATTTTACTATTAGCTAGCCTCTTCTCTTTGTTTCACTTTGCTTGGTTATAATTGTCCTTCCATGGCCTCCTAGTGATGATTGCAGGTACATAGTGAAGGCTACCAATGCTCTGGTAGCAGATGGAAGTAGCGGAACAATGGGGCAAAGCTGGTAACAAGAGGACTTTCCCAGAATTGGTGATTTGTGTTGAGAGGTATTGTACTAGATGAAATCCAATCTCAAAGGAAGCAAGTAGATCAACAAGTTTGAAGTATACCTTGATTGTGCCGAATAGAAGTCGTTGGTGACTTCCAAATGGATTTACAAGATCTAACGTGTAGCAAATGGTAGCTTAGACAAGTACAAAGCGAGAGTTGAGAATCGAAGGTTGTCCTAGAAGGAGGGTGAGGATCATGACAAGATATTTGCTCCAATTGTGAGGTACACTTCTATTAGAACTATTATCATTGCTTTGAAATTTGCACTAGGTGGATACTGAGATCATTTTTCTCAATGATGTAATTAAGGAAGAAGAAGTGTACATAGAGCTACCTCAGGATTTTGAGGTACATGAGAAGAAGTCTGATGATTGAAGGAGGCTTTGTACGATCACATATCGGTGGATATCTAATGAGTCTTGGTTGATCTTATTATTATATGATTTGTTTATGACAAAAGAATAAGGACTCATGTCAGAGGGAGTAGCTGTGGAAAAAATATTTACTTATGTAACAGAGGGAGTTGTCAAAGAACCTTGTTTTAGCTTCAAGAGGAAGTTGTTCTCTGAGTTCGAGATGATGAACTGTCATTGACATTGTCAGGCTAGATAGCTGATATGCTAGAAAGCAACAATGGCAGAGGGAGTAGCCAGGATTGCCACAACAAAAGTTGTTTAAAAAAAAGCACCCAGTTAAGGTAACCAGAAAGTAGCAATGATGATAAACCTAGTGAAGGAATTCGATTAGTCTATGGTTGAGTCAAGGCATGTGGCTCAATATGTGTTGAAGTACAAACATGGTACAGTTGGTCATGACATAGTCAATTATGAGATATGCCTCTAGCAGTGAAGTACAAATGCAACCTACAAGGATTCTCAGATTCAGATCAAGCAGAGAGTGCAAAACACAGAAAGATTCATCAGGATATTGCTTCAGTTTGGGCTTCGTGATGATTTCTTGGATGGGTAGGAAGCAAACGTGTGTTGCACTCAGTACTGCAGAAACCGAGGATATTGCAGCTCGGTTGGCGAGTTGTGAAGCAGTATGGATTCAAAAGTTACTTGTAGGATTGTCTTGACTAGGTACTAGTGATGACCATGATGACAAGTTGAAGCACAGTGAGATCTAAGACATGTTATGAAAGGAAGTGGTATGGCTTCAGTATTATTCTTCAATCAAGCTGATTGCTAACAAAGCCTATGTTCCAAGATGAAGTTTGAATACTTCGAGGACAAGCGTGGAATGATTGAGCATGTCTATCTCAGCAAGAGGGAGTGATGAAATTGAAAACATCCAAGACAATCATTCTTTCTAGATCAGGTTATTAGTATCAAGTAAAATGGTTCAAAGTGATAGCATCAGGGATAGACATTCTCCCTTTGTCATGTATGATCGAAATTAGAGAGAATGGTCCAGTAGAGGATAGTCATTCTTCCTGTGTTAAGTATGTTGACTGGAATTAGGAAGAATGGTCCTAGGGGTTCAGGATCACTCAATTGAGTGGGTGCCTTTCAACATCAGGCTTAGTGTACTCTCCAGATAGGTTGAGTGAGCCCATTTAACATCATGGCCTAGGATGATGCCTTTAGATTCAGGACTAGAGTACTCAAATGGATTGAGCATGCCCCTAAGGTTTCACCACAAGTCAAAGAGATTAACCAGGATGATCGTGAACTAGGACTAGTCAGTGTACCATGGGTCAGAGGCGCTGACCAGAATCATGGTGACTAGTTGATGCTAATGATGTACCATGTGTCAGGAGTACTAAGTAGGGTTATGGTGAGGATACACTATAGGTCAGAGGTATCAACTGAAATTATGGTAACTTGTTGATGTTGTTGATTTACCATGGGTCAAAAATTGTTGACTAGGATTATGGTAATTGGATGATGTTAATGCTAATGAATTGTTACAACCTTTTGTTAGAGAAATTTGTGAACATGAGAACATCTTGATAGTCATTATGAATATATCCCTAGCTAAGAGGTAGTATTGAATTTTGTAGCTATGGTCGGTCTTCAATGTTCATAATTAATATTTTAGCCCTTGATATATTTTTAATGATAAATATAAAGCATGTTCTTCATGCTATTGCCAAAAGAGAAATTTGAAGGCATGTTCTTCATTTCCTTTTCAAAAGAGAAAAATTGAATTTTGAAAGATTAAATTTTTGGCTCCAAACAAGCCAAGTCGGCCCCAGTCAAAGAGGCAACCATTCAACCAGCTAGACTTATATATATAAGGCATTTCATTCTCTCTCTCAAGTTAGAATTTGGATCATTTGAGGTAGAAAGAAAAGGAACAAGACGAATATGAGGCTCAAATGCAGGACCAAATTTCTGAGATGAGTGCAGAACCAAATCTTTGTGGAAGGAAGCAGGCCAAATTTCAAGGTGCTGAAGGAGACCAAATTTGAACCTAAGAAATCTGATTATACTGTGTTTGTTGGGCACATTTATGACTTGACTAGGAGGCAGTTGGACCAGGTTTGACCAAGCTACTTTGTTGGTCAGTTTGACCTTGTGATTGACTAGAAGATCTAGGTGTCTCTCTTGTTGAAATGAATAATTTCTCTAAGGAAATGGTTGGGTTTTTTCCCCATGTGGGTTTTCCTAGGGTAAATGTTTGTGTTCTTGTTTGGTTGTCTCTTTCTAATCCTATTGGCATTTTGTTTCTATTGTTGAGATCTTCTGCGTAATTGCTTTATGATGAATTTGTATGCAAGAAAAGATTAACGTAAGAAATCATTAGAAGTAATTATCAATTTAGAAGACCATATGAAAAATCAACCTTACATCCTTAGGAATGATGCCTTTGGGACCAAACATGCAATTAAATATCAAGGAAATCTGACTTCTCTCGAGTAGTGGAACATGCATAACAACGCTGCCCCGTGGCTACATTGGTGCTTTCATAGGTGGTGAAGATTTAGAGAGGTGTTGGAGCACCTTTATGTTTCATGCATTGTGTCAAAAGGAACAAGATGAATGTAAACTAGTCGAAAAGTTTGGTTTATGCGTGTTGCAACTTGCGATTTGCTATCCCATTACTATGAGGATGCAAAGATGGATAAAAATTGGATGATTTGCGAAACAACCCAGAGGAGGATAATTTGGAGGGTGGAGTATTGGTTTTGGATCAGTTAGAGAATGCTCTTATTAATGATGATAATCTTCTTGAGATCCCATCACAATCCATTGCCATGGTCGCTATGATCAAGACTCCAACTACAATAGTAAGGTTTTCATGTTCATTTTTACTTGCATCCACTTCTACATAATTTGTCTTTCTTTTATGGAACCTCTTGCAACAGTTGTGGTGGTGTAAAGAAAGATTAGGAGATAGTTGTTGAAATTGAAGCGCATTCTAGAATTTCTAATCATGATAATTACTTGTGACTATTAGATATGCTTTTCCATTTAGTGTTTTGTTCATTCATTAGGACATCAAGCAATTATACACATATAACGCAAAAAGACAATTCAACAGGGATTAGGCCAATGACCAGGGCAAAACCTAACAATCTTTTTTTTTATAGAATCTTAGTCAACAAGAGAAATCCAAGTCATGGATAAACAAATCAATAGATTGATTACACAAGTGCTAAGTCAACCCTCCAACTGTCCACAACACTATTCATGAAATGTGACATCTTCACAAAAAGAAGTGCCTCAGATAGCTTGAAAATCCCAATAGAAATAGTGCCTCAAAATGGCTTGTGTTCTTCAAAAATAACATAGTCTTAGGTAGCTCGTATTCATTTCTCAGGTAACTCACATTCACTGCCTTAGGTAGCTTGTATCACAGAAGAATGCTCTCTCAAATAGGTCGAATAGCCATAGAAGATTATGCCTTAGATACTTGAATTATTCTTCCACAAAAGATGTGAGTTAGTTGCCAAAATGGTGGATTGATAATGCTAATATATAGTTGTTTGTCCATGCAAAAGGACATGACTCTTTGGTAGCCCGACTTGGTCAACTTGGAGACGCTAAAAAATCAATTTTCTTTCAAATAAAATAAATTTATTTTGACTCATATAAATTCTTATTGACTCTTTTACAAAATCATAATAATAAATATTCATTATGAAGATTGAACCGACTTACAACTTCAACTCTCCCTCTTAACTAGGGAGGTATTCATAATGACTATCAAGATGTTTTCAAGTTGAATACTTCTATAAGAAAGGATCATCAAGATTAGGATAAGCATCATCATCGATATCATTACCATCATCAACCACACATCCATAACTCAGTCAATACCTCTGACGTATGGAAAAACAAGCTCACTCTAGAGAGAGATTAGAGCATGATGTTGGGAGGCCACAACCTCTAGAACCATTCTCTCTAATCAGGTTAAAATGACACAGGGATAACCTTCCTAATCAGGGCACTATACAATGACACAGAGAGAATGATGGTCCTTTGCTAGAACATTTTCCTATACAGGTCAAAGTGAAATAGGGACTACAACCCTAATCAGGGCACTATACGATGACACATGAAAATGTTTGTCCATGTGTATATTCTTCTTAATAAGGTCAAAGTGACACGAGGACTACAACCCTAATCTGGTCACTATACATTGACACAAAAATAATGTCATTCCACTGAACCATTCTTCAACCAAGATCTATGTACTTGACATAGGGATAACCTCCCTAATTAGGTCAAAGTACATGACACATGAAGAATGTCAATCCATGATGCTATCCAATCTTTCAAACCATTCTCCAACCAAGGTCATAATGACACAAGAAATTTTGCAACCAAGGTCAAGATGACACAGGGAGAATATCCATCTCATCAACAAAGGTAATTTCCAGAAGCCCAAGCTAATTCTACAATTGTACTTCTCAAAATAATAAAATATTCATGACCAACTATACCAAGCTGGTAACACATGTTGAGCAAGACATCTTGGCTTGACCATAGATTGTTCTGTTCTCTTCACTAGATCATGAATGCTTTCCAAATACCCCAACTGGATGCTCCCTCTCACATTGATGGTCCATCATCCAGGAATCTGAGGTCGACTTTCTCTTGGGTCAAAACAAAGCTTTTGATTGCTCCATTTGAAGACAATACTTTCTTCATAACTGCTTCCTTTTTCAAAGACAAATTATATATGATCATCTTTGTTCATGAGGCTTCTTGATGTTCTTCAAAAAACCTAAGGCAACTGAGGCAAACATCTTGACATGATCCTCTCCCTCTTTCTGGGAGAGCTTTCTCAGATCTTGCTATCATGTTGCCATTCGCTGCATGCTAGATCTTGACTACTTTTTGGCACAATCGAGGCATACTTTAAACTTCCTACTCCCTCTGAAGTAGAGGCTCATCTAGTACAATATCCTTCAAGTAGTAATTTTGGAAAGTCCTCTTGCTTTGCTTTCCTCTTCCACTTCTTTCAACCATTGCCAAAGCATTGGCAACTTCATCTATGTACCTGCAATCCTCATAGGTATCCATGGAAGAACAATTACAATTAAGCAAGGAACGCAAAGACAAGAGACTAACTAATAGAAAAATAGAAATAATCAAACAAGAGAGGTATGAAATACTTATCTTTTGAGAAGAGAATCAACTCCCTCTTAATCTTGTACTTCTTGTAACTATCACCATCCTTGTCCTCACATTAGTATGGTGTCATATCTCTTCTTGCTAGCATCAGGGTTTCTTTTCTCAACGGAAACAACTAGTCTTAGGGTTTTCCTCTAAGATTTTCTAATTCAAACCTTTTTTAGGGTTTACATGTTAATTTTAACTAAGGGTAATGGTAGAAGAATTTCCTTTTACAGATCACAGTTTCTAACTTTCATTAGCATTGACGTTTTAACATTATTAAGTAATTATAAGAAATTCATTCATAAGCATGAAAGAGCAGTAGTAAAATACATCATAAATAATCAAGAAACCATGAGACAAGAGACAAAAATTAGGCCTAAGGCTGGGGAAAAACCCACAAAGGGAAAAACTCATAAATTCTTTCCTTATGAGAGAGAGAGTTTTCTAGAACAAGAATAATCATAATAGAATAATAACCAAACCAGTAACCAAGATCATGATCAAGTGCCGTGTCAAAAAGTAGGTTCCTAAAATTTTGACCCTCCCTAGAATTTCGACCTCTTGAAATTTCGTCCCTCCTGTAATTATGCTAGATCAAAGATGCATGAGACAAAAAATGGATTTATCCAAATGAGGAGAAACAGTCTACTTTATATAGCCTTCAAGTGGGGGTTGAATGGGTGCCTCTTAGGGGCCCAAACGACCTAAAACATCATGACGCCGACTTGAAATAAATTTGGAAGCAAATTTAAAATTCAAATTTCCCATTTCTTCTACAAGATGAAAATACCAACCATGGTTAGCATATTCTCCAACACTCCCTCTTAAGCTAGGGAGGTACTTTTCATTCTCTCTCTCAAGATCAATCTTCCCAACCAATCATAGGTCTCACAGCCCACAGCCTAAGGAAGAGATCATCAACATCATCGTAAGGAAAGGTACATAGCATCCAACTCATCTCAATACATCTCCCCGACCACAAGGTCTCACAGCGCACAACCTAAGGGAGGAATCATTAAGTCAACGCATCTCCCAGACCACAAGTTATCACAACACACAACCTACAAGAGGAATCATTAAATTAATACATCTCTCGGACCACAAGGTCTCACGACATACAACCTACAGGTACTTGAGGGCGAGGGTCTTCTTATATACCTTAGGCAGGTACCTCTTCACAAATGAACATGTCCTTAGAACATGCCTCTTGAATATTAACTATTAGTTAATTAATCACTAATTATGATTATTATAGTTTACATTATTTTTTATTGATTTTCTATAAATTATATTCATAACATTGCCTTACTCTTCAAAAAGATTTGTCCTCAAGGTTTATCATTGACAAGGTGTGTCATTCGCTTATTGTCTTGTAATATGTTTGTTTCTTCTATGAATTCTTGGAGTTGTCATCTTCGTTGATACAAGATGATAGGATGCTCTGAGTTATAAACAAAATTGTCGCACTGAGAAGGAATCCGACCATCCTAAGTTAATCTTTTGTGGAATATTGCGGTGACTTGAAGCTTGTGATGAATTGTTATCACATGAGTGAATAATACAAAGTTCTGTATTCCTTGAAACATAAGTTTGTTGTGTATGTTTTGAATGATACTGATATGTAGATTGATTGAGAAGTCTGCTCTTATGATTCAAATGTCGATAAGGATTTCTTTTGGTTGGACTTTCCCTTATCATGTGTGGCAATTTCTTGATTTACTTCAAGTACTGTTGTTGTTGAGTTGGCTACTGAATGATCACTTGAAATTTCCATTGTTTGAACTGCAACATCTGAATATGTTTTGACTTTTATTGGTTTCTCATCTTCTTGAGTTATAATATTGATTGGATCAATATTTGTTCCTTTATCTTCAACTTGGAATGTTACGACTAGAGACTTCAATACTTATTCTTGAGTAAGTTGTTCTAACTTATCATTTACTTGTCATTTTGAAGCTTCTTTATTCGCATAACAAGGTTTTGGTTATGATTACTTAAACGTAAAAGATCTTCGCTTTTTGGATTGTTAACTTTGTTATTAGTATCCTCATCTTTTAAACTTTTGATTTGTTCTAATAACCTTTGATTAAGGTCTTTTATGCACAAATTTTCTTCTTTCTCTAATGGACTTTCGTTGAGTTTCTTCTAAGAACATTCCTTTTATTGTTCTAATTTGTGCTTCTTAGTTTTATACTTTTTGACTTGCACAAGTAGTTTTTGATTATGATCCTTCAAGCGTGATTTTTCTTTGTTTTTGTTAGATGTGACTTCTTCAAGCTCCTATCGATTCTTTAACATTGTTTCTTGATTCTCTTGAAACATGAATTTTGAAATATCTTTAAATTATTCTGATGAAGGCATTATCGATTCTACCTTTATTGTCATGTCCTAAAATGTGATCTTTTTATAAAGAAACATCAAATTTTTTTGCTCTATGTTTAGCATGAACGTACCAAATTCTTTAAACCAAGGTAGACCAAATATTATGTCAATCTCTTTGTTATATAGAGATACAACACTGAATTGAGTTGTATATTCGTAATGATCAACTATCACATTTAAATCATTAATTTCATACTCTTTTTCACCAAAAATATCTTTTCTTTCACCTATATTTGGCTTTAAAATTAATAGTTGATTCGTCATACTCTTTTCTCATTGCTTGTGCTAATAACAATATTAACCTCCTTCCCTTGGATATTCCCTATAAATGTGAATAATTTAAAATTTGTAATTGAAAGACCATTATAGGAAAACTTTTCTTCCTTTGTCATTCATATATATATGTGTGTTTGTGTGTGTGTGTGGTGATTCTCTTCGCAAATTGAAAGTCTACTTGTTCCTTTAATACTTCTTCATTTATGTGGAATATTAAAAGCTTGAGTAATTTTAATAGTCCTTTTTTTTATTCCTCTTAAATTCAATTTTTTCTTTTAATATTTAAATTAACTATATAATTTAATAATTGTTAAACTTTATAATTATAAATTATATAATAAATAATTATATTATTATAACTATATAATATATTTACACAATGTAATGTAGACCATATAACCTATGTATATAGTAAAACGACACGGGACAAATGTGAATGGTGCGATGGTCGGGTGTCAATGAATCGGCGGATGGTGTGGACCGAGTAGAGGTGTTGACTGGGGAACAATTGCAGATCAACAGAAAAGGGAGTCATGGTTGTCAATGGTATGCAAGGCAATCAAAAACGTGTTGTGAGAGGCGGCGTTTGTGTTGTGGTTGAACACAAAATAGACAATAAGTGGCAACAACAGTTATACTCTGGTTGCAGCATATAGGTGACTTAGTGTGCAGTGGTAGCGACAACTTGGAAGAGCTGCAGGTAGTCAAATGGTTAGCGAAGGACGTCAACAGGTGTGGCGTGGCAAGTGTCGCTGTGTTGGTGGCTTGCCTCATCTATACATGGCGATGTGTCTGTCAAACAGTGGCAACAACGGTGTTCGTGAGTATATGGTACAATGAGTTAGAAGGCCATAGTATGTTTGGAAAGGATTGACTATGTGGCCTCAGTGGCTATGGATGTATCAGTGACGATGGACCAGAGAGCAGCTGAATTCGAGAATGGGCAGGAGTGGCGACTCGTATGGGCGGTGTTTGTGGGCTGTTGGGCGATGGCTATGTGGTCATCTTTTTAGGTGTGGACTGTGGCAACGATGAAGGGGATGCAGTGACTAGTGGAAGCAGGTCGAGAGTGAAAGGCGACTGTTAGAGGTGCATCAGGGTGCGATTATCTATGGTTGCACGTACACTGGCAATTTCGTTTGTTTTTGTTTTTATTTATTTATTTTTTTTATTTATTTTTTTTTGTTATATAGAATTTTACTTTTTATTCTTCAATAATATTTGTATATATATATACTCTTTTTGTTCCACCTTTTTGTTATACTCTTCTTTTATGTTTTTCTTATTTATTGTTTTTACCTTTTTATATATTTTTTCTTGACTTTTTTGTCCATTTTTTTAATATATATATATATACTCTATTTATTTTTTAAATATATTTCGACCTTTTTTTTAAAATATTTATGGCCAAAGGCCTGAATGATGAAACCAATGAAACGAAGAAACTCCAAAGGATGTGTAGCAAACACTTCAAACGTGATCGCAACAAGGTTGACGAAGACTTAATGGCCTAAGGCCGGGATTGGAGAACGTGGCTCTGATACCAATGTAACGAACAAAGTTCATATACTTAGAGGAATGCTCTAATACTAATGTAACGAACAAAGTTTGTACTTTGCAATATTCTTCAGAACACTTCGAAGACAAAGACATCCATTGTAGGACAAGTAATTGTATATAAGAATATTTGAATACAAGTGAGATGATGATTACAAATGAGGGTGAGGGCTTGCTTATATACCTTAGGCAGGTACCTCTTCACAAACAGACATGCCCTTAGAACATGCCTCTTCAATACTAACTATTAGTTAGTTAATCATTGATTATGATTATTATTGTTTACATAATTTTTTATTATTTTTCTATAAATTATATTCATAACATAGGGTCTGTACAAATTCTACACAATTTCAAAAGTAGATTTGGACAGTGCAAACGATACATTAATTTTGTGTATGACCCCCGTACAATCACATATTTTCGTAGTAAATTCTTTAAATTTAATTAAAGTGGATGTTATATTGTTATTAAAATTTAATTAAAGTGGATGTTATATTGTTATTTAAATTAATTAAAGTGGATGTTATATTGTAGTGGATGTTATAAGTAGATAAACATTGGGAACTCAGAGATATTAAAGCATTTACATCAAACATCCATGAATTACAATACATTCCACATATCATCCAATTTACATTCTATGTACTATAGGCACAATGAAATCATATAACAGAGCATCATAATACCACAAGTATTGTTCACCCAGAGAGGAGATTCGGTCTTGGCCTTGCCGCTACTTGCACTCCCTTGCTATCATCCACCTCCAAGTGTGAATGTTGATGTGCTCCGTCCGAATGTAGTGACCCATTGATTGACCTCCCAACCTACTCCTTTGGTACTCTCCTTCCCTCTCGACCCCCAAGTTGCAATGGGGTTGTACAATAGAGGAAGTGTGCTAGCTGATACAGGTGAGTACTCCTTGGCTCAAAAGTCCCCTCTCTAAAGCAGTGTTTTAC
>APFE030627269.1:36309-96332 GCA_000404065.3 Pinus taeda
ACTAAATATTTAATGTATTTTTTACAACGACCGAGTCATTGAAAACGAGTCGGCCGAGTCATTACCGAGTCGGAGTCGGAGTCGGAGTCTTAAAACATTGCTCTAAAGTACTCTATCTCACCAAACTCAACAATAGCTCGTAGCCACTCACAATGACAATCTCATCCATCCAACAATAGCGTAAGCAAAAGTGCCTTCTCCCATGGCCTGCCCCTTCTTTTATAGGAGACTTCATAGGTGACACTTGGCACTCCATGCTTAATTAATTATTTTCATTATTCCAAAAGTTTGATTATTCGCCCACCCATGTGTCGCCCTCTCACCGAGGTCTCCAAAATTATTTAGTTAAATTTTAATTCAAAAATATTTTTTTTCCTTACCTCAACAAGACTCCCTATTTCTTCTCCTAGTTATCTCTTGATCCCCCTTTTTTACTCCTTAATTTGTGTTCCTTACTGAAGTCAATTAATAAGTCTTAGATTTGGTCCCCTATTTACCTCCTAATTTATCTCAATTTATCTCTTAGACAGATATTCTTATGTTGGTTCTTGCCGCATGGAGTTTCTCTAAATTTCTCAAATTTTAATTTATTAATCTTTATTTTAATTCACCACCCTCTTCTCTTAATGAAGTTTAATTATTTTAGGAATAATGTTTATAATCAACTCTATGTTCCTCTTTCCCCCTTTTACCTATTCAAACATTATCTACCTAATATTTTCGAAAATGGGAAGGGTAGGGTTCTCAAGGTACATTATTTTTATTTCTTCTATGCTCCCTTTCCCCCAAGTTTTATTCTTGGTTTAATTTCCTTGTTTCTAACCTCATTTACCACCTAATGTGAATTAGTAGGATTTTCATATCTTGATTATATTTAGTAGTTTCTTTTTGATGCCAAGGGTGCCAAGTTGGTCGTGCTTTTAAGAACTTCCCTTTGAAGTTCCAAGGGTGGCACACCTAACAATTTATTTATGATGCCAAGGGTGCCAAGTCGGTTGTGCCCTTCAAGAACTTCCCTTCAAGTTCCAAGGGTGCCACGTCGCTTGCCCTTCAAGCATCCAGTGGCTACGAGGGGAAAATCTAGGTGCAATGACAGAGACCACTATCATCTCTCGTGTTTCCATCTATAGTGAGACTAATAGTGTTGGGGATCAAGGAATATGCCGTAATGTGCACCCCTCAATGAAATCCTCATGAGCGACTCAAATTTGGGACTTCCCCCCACATCATTGTGATCTTCAAGGTGAAGGTGTCCCAACCCTTCCAACCCAAGTCACAACGGGAGTGTTAACGAGTGAAATCAGGGACACTGTCCCACCCCTCCCATGTAGTTCCATCCATTTGTAAAGCCCCATCACCAATGTGTGAGTCATTCGGGCAAGCAACTAACCTGTGCCTGCAACCACTACCATGTCATTACATGCAAGTGCATCTAGTGGTCTCCTTCCACACTCGATGATCATTAGTAATAATGTTTTACAATTTTAGTCATAGTAGCATATGTTCAATCATCAGCATGACATAATCATCAACATCTTGTTAACCACGAGGAAGAGCTAATGTAAACTCGAAGCATAATGAATCCATCACATGATTTAGACAATCACAAACACATCCATCACACGATTATTATCATAACATCAAACTCGAAAAATAGTTATTATCACATCCACAAATAGTAAAAGTCAGATATTTGGATCCTTGACCTGAGGTCTTCAAAGAATAATGTATAAGCCCTAAGGCCATATCATGGCTAGTGTCATATTAGGATTATTCAACTAGAGCAAGGCAATACATATATTAAGAAAAAAAATAGTGTATTCTAATTGATATTAAAGGTGGTTCTTCTAAAGTATCCCAAAATTAATTATAGAAGTTAATTTAAACATTTCTAATTTTTTCCATACAAGTTGTAGAAGAGAAAACAGGGAAAAGAAGGGTCATATCTTTAGAAAATAAAATAAAAGAGGAGATTATTTAGGGTTAAGAAAAAAGAAGAAGATGTTGAAGTAAGAAGAATGAAAAGAAAATTTCAATTCAAATTATAAAAGGAGTTTTGAGTACTATTTGAAAAAAAACAAAAAAAGGAGTGGCAGTTCAAACTTATTAAACAAAATAATTAAAATTATCAAAGAAAATTATAAGGTTAAAAAGGGGAGAATTTAAAAAGAGTATTTTATTAAAAAAGGGGACATTTTATTATATTTTGAAAAAGCAAATTTAGTTAAAATAATTCTTTGAAAAGAAAGGAAGAGTTTGAAATTGGAAAAGAAAAGGGAAGACCAAAAAAAAATGTTATTATATTAGTTAAAAGGAAGGGTGAAGTACAAAGTTGGTAAAATTATCGTCCAATAGGAACTATAGATTCCACACATAGTTTTACATTTTGGACTATATGTATAGTTTGTAAAACGTACATTGAATATCTGTGGATTCATAAAAATTGTGAATTATATTGTCCAAAATGTGGAAAATTATCTAATACAGAAGAATGTCAAGATAATGAGCTGATGCGAATGAAAAGATTAGAGAAAGTACTCGGAAAACTTGAATAAAAAATTGAGGTAAAAAAAAGAAATATAAAACCTCAAAGAAATGTTATGCGTGTGAAAAGAAAAGGACGAGGAAATTTTGCATCTAAGGGACCATAGTAAAAAATTACTTGCAAAGGTGAAGAATTCAAAAAATGCAAAGAAAAAACTAGAAGAAGAAATGGAATGTCTTGAGAAGAAATTCAATGAAAATCTATTAGAAAAGGAAAAAGAAAATTTGCGCTTAAAAAACCTTATTCAGAGGTTAATATAACAGATCAAAGATTTAAAAAATGAAAAGCTTGAACGTCAAAACACAGAGAATAAGGCTGATGAATTAGAAATTGAAGAAATTTTACGTCTCATAAATCATAATCAAAGTTTACTCACTCATTTTAAGAAACTTAAAAATGATAAGAAATCATTGAAGAACAAATTTGAAGAACTTATCGCAAACGAAGCATCAAAATCTTCAGACGTAACTATCAAAGTTGAAGAGAAAAAAACGAATACCAATCCAGTCGATATCACAACTCAAGAAGATGACAAACCAATTTAGGTAAAAACATATAAAGATATTGCAGTTCAAATGATGAAAATTCCAAATGAAGATTCTGTAACCAACTCAACATCATCAGTACTTGAAGTAAATCAAGAAATTGCCACACGCATGATATGAGAAAGTCAGATCATAAGAACTCCATATTGGCACCCAAACCATAAAAGCAGACATCTCAATCAGTTTGCAGATCCATATCATTCAGAGCAGAAACAAATGACTTGTGTTCCAAAAAATGTCAATGTCACCGCAATTTAGTCTTGTGATAAAAATCCATCTCGAGTTTCCAGTGACCACAAGATTTCACAAAAGATTGATTTAGGATGGTCAGAACTCTTCTCAGTTCGACTATTTTGTTTATCACTCGGAGGATCTTATCATCTTATATCAACAAAGATGACAAATCGAAGAATTCCAAAAGATGCAAATAGATTTAAAAAACAAAGAATAGATGATACATCTTGTTTTGAAGAGGAAGGCAATGTTATGAACATAATATATATATATTTTATATATATATATATATATATATATATATATATATATAATTGTAAATATAAATAATAATCATAGATATTAATTAGTTAATGAAGGGGCATGTCCCTAAGGACATGACCGTTCATAAAGGGGCACCTTCCTAGGTATATATGTGGGCTTGCATTTGTAACAATTGAATCATATTTCATATCAATTTTTTTATATAATATTCAATAGATATTTTTATCCTTAGTGAATGTCTTCGTGTACCAAGTGTTTTGAAGATTATTGCAGAGTATGAATTTTGTTCGTTACATTGGTATCAGAGCATTTCTCCGAGTATACAAACTTTGTTCATAAAACACATGTCAAAGAGATGATGACAAACATCAGTCCTTATGACAATTCACATACATTACGAAGAGGATAAAGCCTCCGTCATTCGCATATATTACAGAGCAACTTTGCCTCACAAAATGATCATATCGCAAAGATATATAATGTCACAAAGTTTGCATGTTACTCACAATATAAGACTTGGATGATACTTTTATTCAGATCCATTCATGAGATCAAAACAAAACAACACACGCGATAACTAAAGAAACTCTCCTTGCATTACTTCGCAGGCCTACAAATTTTATAGATGTAAGAGGATCAAGTTGATTTTCGTACCCTGTGTAACTTGAGTTTAACACAGTGCATAAGGAATCATAGAGATACACATCACATGAGTTTGCATAATTCCATTTTCAAGTCTCTATATATCATAAGAATCAGAGGTCTGCAAGGCTTCATATATCATAGGTCTGAGCCACACACCAAAGATAGGATATGACAGAACATGCCTCTCTAGATGCCACATATTTTGCCTATAAAACTCACATCCCTTAGAAACTAGATGCATAACATAACTCGTAATCTAGAGGAAATAGGATGATGATCACACAGAAGTTCGCACATATAGAAATCCGCATCCATGTTACAATGATTAGTCCACAAAAAAATAAATGCCTCACTATCCCTTAGGATAGCTCAGCTTATTCACAGAATTAGCTTTCATAGAGAATTTTGAATTCCAAAGGGAGACTTGCAAGAATAGTACTACATACCTCAAATGAGGACCAATCCTCTGTTTTTCAAATGTCATTGCAGATTGGACCTTGTTTACTTGATTCATCGTCCTGCGCTTAATGCCCCCCCACCTCTGATACCATGTTAATTCTAACTAAGGGCAATGCTAGAAGAATTTCCTTTTACAGTTCACAGTTTCAAACTTTCATTAGCATTAACATTTTCACATTATTAAGCAGTTATAAGAAATTCATTCATAAGCATGAAAGAGCAGTAGTAAAATACAATAGAATTAACCAAGAAACCATGAGACAAGAGACATAGAAATTTAGCCTAATGCCAGTGCAAAACCCACAAGGGGAAAACCCAAAAATGTTTTCCTGAAATTTTGGTTTTACCTAGAATTTTAGCGTCCATTTGAAATTTCATCCCTCATGTAATTTTACTCGATCAGTGATGCAGGAGACAAAAAATTGATGTATCCAAATGAGGAGAAATTATCTCCTTTATATAGCCTTGAAGTGGGGGTCAAATGGGTGCCTCTTAGGGGCCCCATCAACCTAAAACATCATGAGGCCGAGTTGAAATAAATTTGGAGGCAAACTAAAATTGAAATTTCCCATTTGTTTTCCATGATGAAAATACCGACCATGGCTACCATATTTTCCAACATTACAAACCTTAGAAATTTTGTTGACAAGCCTTCTATACATGAGGTGGAGATTATTAATATTTTGATCACTAATTGTCTAGCTTTGATTTTAACATAGAAATTTAGTCTACATGTCCAAGGAAAAGGTCCAAGCACCTATCATATTGATTGTATCTTTGTCCTCAAGAAAGAAGACATGACTTTGTAATATATGCGAATGACTGGAGCATAAAATTGGTATTTCACACTTGATGTAGTTTCTCATCTAAAGTGATTCCTTTGTAACATAGTAGATCTAGAACTTTATGCAATGAATATGATGCAGCCTTTTAAAGGTACAGATCTTTGAGATCATCATAATTTTAAAGAACTTTGAAACTTGCAACTTTAGATCTATGCCTAGTTCAAAGGATTATACGTACCTTTTTCAACCTTACCTGTTTGCTTTTACAGAGATCAACTGCAGAAGCTTGATAGAGGTTTGGTCCCTTGCAACATAGATGATTCGACTTTCTTCAATTGATGTAAATTGACTTCCTCCAATCAGAAATACCTCAGATCTTTGGCTTTCAAGCTAGGATACGAATCTTATAACATAGAGATGAACCTCAGTCTTTATGCATAACACAAAGATGGTTTGGACCATAGAAGTCACTTTGTTTTGAGGTAACTCATAGTACTTTACACGGTTTCATTTTGTCCAGCTCCAATCCCCACACTAATCACCACAGGTTTGTTAGAAAATCAGAAAGGTAGAAATATTTTATTATATAGATAATTACTTGTGATTCTTTTATCTGTATGTTCTTTTATCTTTTAGTTCATCAAGCAATTACCAAAACAATAACACAAGGACAACAAATGTCGGTGGAAAACCAAGGCAAAACCCCTATTTAGGGGAAAACCTAGTCAACATTTCTTCCTTCAATAGTCTCTCGAGATAATCCAAGACTCTAGACCTAGACAGAGATTCCTTCCACACCAAGTCAACCCTCAGTCCTTCTTGCAGATAACAACCCTTCACAAGCAACTTCGACCTGGCAACGTTAGCAACAACTTCAACCCAGTAGTAGTGGCAATAACAGTTACAACCAAACTTGGAGAACTTCGATCTCCCTTGATACACTTCGGAATTGAGTGAGATTTGTACCAAATTTTCAATCTTGAGGCTTTCTATCTTCCTCCAGAGACTCGCACTTCTTTCCAATTCCTTTTCCAACCCTTAAACAATTTCACACTTTTCTATTTTCCAGCTTCAAAGATCGAACTATGTGAGAGAGAATGAGATTCTTGAAATGAATTCGAACTCCTTGAATTTATAGCCCTTCTCTGAGGTCGAATTACTCGTCTTGAGGCTGACTTGGTGTGGAGGAGACTAAATTCATTTTTGACTCAAAAATAATTCCTTTTACATGATCCGAAAGCCCAAGAAGGGTCTCTTTAAATGTACAATGACTCTAACGACTTAGAATAAATCTTAGAAGTCCTGAATGGGGACTTTGATCTAAAACGTGATGACCCAAGCATGAAACCCATGCTTTAATAAGTCATAATAATAATAATAATAAATATTTTCTTCATTCTTTTGACAAGTACATCTCAAATACATTTATGAAGACCGAACCTAGTTACAAATTTCAACACTCCCTCTTAACTAGGGAGGTATTCATCAGTGCAAGTACAAGGAAGATCTCAGAACACATGAACCATGAAGAATTTTAGACACTGCAATGTCATGGACTAGATTCTTGTCCAGGGCAATCTATCCAAGGTCCTTCAACAGTTTAGGCACCACAATGCCATGGACTAGATTCCTAACCAGGGCAATCTATCCAGGTGGGACTAAGATGGACTAAAGCTTTCAGCGTGTCTAGGTACCATCAAGCTTACTTACTAACCATCAACCTAGGGATCTAGGCATTTCCGAGGTTAGAGCTCCATGACCAATGCCACCCTCCCTACTTCGAGAACGAAACATCAACACAAAGTGTCAACCAGATGTTCTCCCAAGTAATGTCTCATGCACAAAGCCTCAACTTCCCGATTATTCCAATCGATAACAAATCCTGCCCGATCAAACAGATTGGTTACAAATCTCTTCAATCAAACTAATCGACAACACTACAAATGTAAAACATGCTATCAAACTTCCGAGAGATTTCCCTGTACAAACACAACCCCAATTAGTAAAAAACTTTCAAATGTACATAGATAGATACAAACCTTTGGGGTCTTCTAGACAACTTGATGTTTCTCTTCAACTTTTCATAGTAGGACTTAGAGCTTTCCCACTGAATCTTGATAGAAGATTCTTCAACCATACAACTTCCTCTTCCACTTTTCATGCAACAACATATTCTACAAATAAATCTAGCTCTTCTTATCTCAACAACCCTTCAAAATACATTCTCCAATTTCTTCTCTCACTCATGGCCTTCACTAAAACTTACGACTATTAGTCCTGGTCTAGCGCATGAAACATGAAGTAGAAAACCATATCCATCATTCCCTCTTAATCAAGGAGGATTTAATCATTCCTTTACAAGGAATATACCCAAGCTCCCTCTTAACCTAGGGAGATCAACTTTCATCCAAGCACCCTCTTAACCTAGAGAGATTTGATCCAAGCTCCCTCTTAACTTAGGAAGTTCTACTTCTTTTCTATGACATTGGAGAATCTTTCATCGCCTCCATCCTTCTTATTAGAGTTATCATTACCATCATCATTCACATCATGCTTATCACATCACCTTTTCTTTACGAACATCTTCACCATCTTGAAGACCATGTGCCTGCACAACTTAGATAACAAGTGCAACCAAATCTATAGAAGCATGAAGTTAACCATATCAAAAATCATGGAAAAATTCAACTTTATATATCGAACTTAATTGCAAACAAGAGACACATACTCTTTAACTTCTTGCTAAGGTTTTGTCATAAACCCTAGACTACTTCATTAAGACTTCAAACATTTCATAACAACTTTCATTATATCTAGGGTTTCAAGTTTTCTTCTAGATGTATGACATACCCTACTACATCATATAGAAAACCCTAGAAACAATTCAAAAAAATATAGATTTACAATGTGTCTAACAACTTTCATGATTCATATGTTAGACTTCCTACTAGGATTTCATACAAACCCAAGATTTTATACATGAGATCTTAACAATCAAAACCAATCACAACTCAACTCAAAGTAACAACATGACTAGCTCCCACTAGGGTTTGTTGCAACCCTAGATGTTCTCAAACAATCAAACATCAATCATAGCTAAAACTCAGATTTTAACAATCTTACACATCTCAAATTGTCATGTAGTTATCATATATCAGAGATTTGAATTTATACTAAGGTTTGATTACAAAACCCTAGAATGCACAAATACTATCATCCTAGAGAATCAAACTTCGACTAGGGTTCATGATCATCATCAATTAGGTCGACTCACATATCTAGGATTACATCATCATGCATAGGCATCTTATAACATGTGTTAGTCAAAGCCAACTACACAAATAAGAGTTAAACATATAACAGACTTGATCAGACTAGGTTTTGATTGGACAAATGCACACATGCAAGGGATTTCATTTCTAAGACATTATAAGGGTCTTGCTTATACACCCTACCAAACCCTAATGATCTAAGGTTTCAATACAAAACATAACCCTAAATTACCAATACTTCAAAGGTTCGGGATTTCAGACATTACCATTCAACCCTTAACAAAAGTTAGGTTGTTCATAACCATACTAAAACCCCAAATATGACATCATCAAAGCATCAAACATTTTCTTTAGACTTCATCAATAACCCTAAGTAGGCTAGGGTTCCACACATAATCATCAACATACCCTTAGGTTAGGGTTTTTACAACGAATCTTTCTAGGGTTCCACTAGAGTTAATCAAAGACGTGAGGAGGGTAGATTTATTTAATGATGAATCACCCAATCGAGAATCTTTAAGATTCAAGAAGCTAGACATAATGATGTTAGTAATAGTTTATCAAGAATGAATATGGAGAGAGCAAAAGTTGTAATTCAAAACAGACCTCTTGTTTCTTAACAAACCTTGTAATTCCAATGCTTTGTCTTGTGAGGCCTTCTTCCTTGAGTTTTCAGCGAGTTTTCCTAAACAAGGAAAATAAGAGTAGAAATGTGATTAGTATTTTAATGCAAACAAGACTGGATAGGTAAGGAAAATAGAAATGGAAAAGGAAATAAGATACTTGTCTTTGGAGATTGGTCAGGGCTCCCTCCAAGCTTGAGGGATACCTATAATCTTAAGAATGAATGAAAAGGTTTTTCTAAAATATTAAACCTACAAAAACTAAAAATAAATAACTAAAGCTTAAATCAATGGACTTGGTAGTGTAAGTCCCTTATATCTAGTTCTTTAGGCTTAGTCTTCTTTGGATATCCTTCTTCATCAACATTGTTTTGGTTTTTGCTGCTTTTCTTGTTCTTCGGATTGTCAGGACAATCACTTCTATAGTGACCCATCTTGTAGCATTGGTAGCATTCTATCTTGGACAAATCAACCTTCCTTATTGGTCCTCTTGACTTCTTGGAGTGTCCCTTCTTGTGAGAAGCAGATTATGCATTTGAAACCTTCTCTTCTTCGTTGTTGGATACTAATGAAATTCTCATTTCTTCTTGGGTCCAGGCATTCCATAATTGTTCAAAGGTGGGAGCTTCTTTCCAACTATTGAGACCTGAAGCGAAAGAGCTCCAAGTAGGTGGTAATCCCAATAGTGCAATGATTACTAGCTCCTTCTTTGGTACTATTTTATATATGGCTTGAAGTTCATCTCTAATTCTTGATATCCTTACAAAGAAGGAAGCCACAGTATCATCCTTTGTCATCTTAGCAATTCTTAACTCATTCTTCAAGCTTGCTACTTGACCAATATTTTTGATAGTAAATAATTTTGTCAATGCTTCATACATTTCTTAAGCATGGTTTATATTGGAAATGTATGGGACAAGATTTTCCTTAATGTTTTCTACCATTAGAATCATAGCCAATATTTCGAATTCCCTATACTTACCTTGTCTGCATCACTGGATTGTTCGGTAGGTTTCTTTACCTTCCCTCTGACCACATCCAAGACCTTGTTCATTTCAAGAATGAGGTCAATCCTCTTCTTCCAAGATCTGTAGTTTGATGTTCCGTCCAACTTGTTCTCACTCTTTAATGTGTTAGACATTGCCCTTGAAGATAGTGAGCTTCTTCTCTTATAAGAGTTCCTTATATGATCCCTAGTTCAATCCTTTAGATTCTTTCTAGTAGATACTCAAGATTGCCTTTTTATTTCGTCAACTTAGCTTTGATACCATGTTAGAAAATTAGAAAGGCAGAAAGATTTTCTTATATAGATAATTGCTTGTGATTTTTTTATCTTTATGTTCTTCTTTTATCTTTTAGTTCATCAAGAAATTACCAAAACAATAACACAAGGACAACATATGTAGGCAAACAACTAAGGAAAATCCCCTACTAGGGGCAAACCCAATCAACAATTCTTCCTTCAATAGTTTCTTGAGATAATCTAGGACTCTAGACCCGAACAAAGATTCCTTCCACACCAAGTCAACCCTCAATCCTTCTTGCAAATGATAACCCATCACAAGAAACTTCGACATGGTAGCATCAACAATAACTTCGACCCAGTAACAATGGCAGCAATAGTGTCGAACAAACTTGGAGAACTTCGATCTCCGTTGATAAATTTCAGAATTGAGTGAGATTTGTCCCAAAATTTTGATCTTGAGGCCTTATATCTTCCTCCAAAATCTCACACTTCTTTCCAGCTCCTTTTCCCTCCCTTAAACAATTTCACACTTTTCCATCTTCCAGCTTCAAAGATCGAACTATGTAAGAGAGAATGAGATTCTTCAAGTGAATTCGAACTCCTTGTATTTACTATCTGTAGCCCTTCTGTGAGGTCGAATTACTTGTCTTGATGTCGACTTGATCTCCTTGAGGTTGACTTGGTGTGGAGGAGACTAAATTCATTTTTGACTTAAAAATAATTATTTTTACATGATCTGAAAGCCCAAGAAGGGTCTCTTTAAATGTACAATGAATCTAATGATTCAGAATAAATCCTAGAAGTCCTCAATGGGGACTTTGACCTAAAACATGATGACCCAAACTTGAAACCCATGCTTTAATAAGTCATAATAATAATAATAATATTTTCTTCATTCTTTTGACAAGTACATCTCAGATACATTTATGAAGACTGAACCTAGTTACAAATTTTGACAAGGTTCGGATCACAAGTCACACCAATCACCACAGATTTGGATTTCAGATCACACCAATCAAAACATGTTCAAATAATAGACCTTTGTACTAGGTTCAGATCCCTCTGTAATACCACAGTCTCGGGCTTCTTGCACACCACAAGCTCAGCACAGAACACATATCTCTTTAATACTACAGTTTCAGCCTTCTAGCATACCATGAGTTCAACGAAGAACTCAAATCTCTTTTCGAGGTGCTTCCTTATATGATTTTTATGCCGAGAATGTATATGCTCAGATAGGGAGGCTTTCTTCACCTTCGATATGCTTTTAAACTTCAATATATTATAAACTAGGTCTCAAACACTTCTTCAGGATTGCTCTTAGACCTTAGCTCTAATACCATGCTGAAATTCAAGTGCATTCTAGAATTTCTAATCATGATAATTATTTGTGACTGTTATATATACATTTCCCTTTACTGTTTTCTTCGTTCATTAGGCCATCAAGAAATTATACAAATACAACACAAAAAGACAAGGGACAATAGGGATTCGGCCAGTGGCCAGGGCAAAACCCACAAGGGGAAGACCCAGCAACCCTTTCCTTATAAAATCTTAGTCAACAAGAGAAATCCAAGTCGTAGATAAACTTACCAATAGAATGATTACCCAAGTGCCAAGTCAACCCTCCAACTCTTCATGAAATGCGACATCATCACAGAAAGATGTGCCCCATATAGCTTGAAAAGAATAGTAGAAATAGTGCCTCAAAATAGCTCGCATTCCTGAAAAATAACAAGCCTCAAAGAGCTCGCAGTCATTGTGCAGGTAGCTCGCATTCACTGCTTCAAGTAGCTTGCATTCACTACCTCAGGTAGCTTGTATCCACAAAATAATACTGTCTCAAATAGCTCGTATAGCCATAGAATATTATGCCTCAGATACTCAAATTATTCTTCTACAAAAGCTACTAGTTAGTTGCCAAAATGATGGAGTGATAATGCCAATATATAGTTGTTTGTCCATGTGAAAGGACACGACTCTTGTGGAGGCCAAGTTGGGCAACTTGGAGACATTAAAAATTCAATTTTCTTCTAAATAAAATTATTTTTCTTTTGACTCAAATAAATTCTTTTTTGACTCTTCTACAAAGTCATAATGTTAAATATTCATTATGGAGACCGAACCTCGTTACAACTTCAACAATAGAATCATAGATATTAGAATAATTTTTTTCTCCTTTTCATTACTTTACATGTCAAAGATGACAGATTCACAATAAAGAAACTAGCTTAGTTTAGTGTTCCAGACCTTTCAATTTTCATACTTCAGTGTGAAGATGGCCTATTTTAGTATTTTGTAAACATAACTATTTGATTATGTTGACAATTGTTGGGTCAAGGTTACTTGGAAGCAAGAGCGACATTTTTAGAAGCTCCCAGTTCGGGGGCGAATTTTTATATAATATATATATATTTTGATGCATATATGTCAACAAAAGCATGTAGAATGATGAATTAGATATAAAAAACATAAAAACATAGATTGAACCATATAACATCAATCATTTAGAAGTTATAATCTTCATCAACCACATCCACAAGTTAGTAACTTACAACATATTGAGTTTCATGATTCCTCACTCTTAAAGTTTCAAGCTTTCAAAATTCAATATATAATATTTATCATCATTGATCACCAAAGTTGTGCTTGTAAACTAAGTGTAACCATTACAACAAAGAATATCTAACATGAAATGAAATTAAACAACTTTCAACTTTCACGAAGCATCATATTCATAATTCATTACCAATGAGTTATAATTGCCAACTTCAAACTTAAATTGTCATATATTGTTTACAAAAAATATCATAATAAATATGAAAGAGTCAACAGTTATAAAAATTACTAGAAACTAGAAAAGACAAGTAAATCTATTATCTATTGCTAATGCTTAGGCCTCTTGCTGCCACGAGAAATGTCTAATTCTTTAGTCTTGTTGGAAAATCAGGATCTTTGTCATTAATATCACCCTCTAAGCATTAACATAAGATAGAAAAACATAGCATGTCAAGTCAAGATTTTGATTGAGTGATGGGTACATTTTTAGTAGGGTCATGATAGAGGAGTTCAACCACCAATGTCACTAACATCAAGGTACATAGAGGGATTGGTGCTCTTGATTAAATATGAGTTCGATACGGTATGAACATAAATTATGTAAAAATAGATAATAAATAAAAATCATAATAAATAATAAGTAAATTAACTAATGGTTAGGTAGGTAATAATGAAAACGCATGTCTTAGAGACATGTCTACTCGTGAAAGGGTACTTACCTGGTTATATATACATGACCTTCATTCTCACTTGTAATCATCCTACATCAATTCTTCAATACAATATACATTTTACAATTATTGTCCTATGATGGATGTCTTTGTCTACGAAGTATTTTAAATATTTTTGCTACTTATACGACTTTTGGTCGTTATATTGGTATCAAAGCCACGTTTGGCTGATCATTATGCCTTTGGCCATCAACCTATTGTCAAGCTGCTTGTTGTCGTGATTTAGGTGTTTCAACAATCTTGGAGATTCTCCATTCCACCGAATTCCCCGTCAAACCTTTAGCTATTAAAAAAAAATTATTAAAAAAGGAAAAAATACAAAATACAAAAAATGAAGAAAAAGGCAGATAGAAAATATTATATATACATAAAATAAATAATAAATAAAGAAAAAAACAGTTATAATAAAAACAACCAAATCTTATTTAAAAAAAAATATTGAAAAGACCATATTATATATATTAATATATATATAATATAATATATTATATATATATAATATATATATTATATAACAAATTAAATAAAAATAAAATAAAACAAAGCAGAGTATATATATATGAAAAAGAAAATACCCGTCGTTTTCCGCCCAAGCCATTGGCCATTGACCAAATAGCCAGCTCAGTTGCCTTTTTATAAACCTTTAGTCGTCTTGTTGACTGCTACCCTTACTACTCCAACAGATGTTGCCATTGTGTGGCCACCGCCACCATAGGCGTTGTTGACCGGTCGCCACCAAACCACAATCATACGTAGAAAGCCACCATAACCACTAGCTGCAGAGCTCGATGTGTGCCTCTCGCCTTGTATTGGAAACTTTTCGTTGCCGCATCCCACACTTGGCCTGTCACCTCTTGCCTACTGTTGAACGTTGCCACCTTCGTGCTGTCCGGAACTGGAACCAAAGCCGCAATTCTCTACCAACTTTCCTCTACAAAAATCACATTCCCACACCCATCTGCACCGTTGATCCACTGTAACGTTTTTTTCAATAGCAAAACAACTGGTTGAATTGACGCTTGTTTATTCACACCAAGCTACACCTCCTCGCCCTCCATCCACCTGTCCTCCTTGTAACCATTCGACACCTTGCCCCCGCTTGGCATTATGATATTGTTAATTTAAAAAAAAAAGTGTTACTCCAAATTACAAGTCGTGCCTTGAAAAAGAAAAAATATTACAAGGCACCATTAGTCGTGATAGTTGAATGGTCAAATACATACCTTTAGTAATAACACACGATAAAAAGCAAAAAGCATGTTTTTATATTCCGTAATACTTTTATTGCAAAGATCAAAGGGAAATAATTAAAAAAAGGAATTTTGAAGCCAAAAGTTCTAAATTATTTATATGTATAAGGGGCTTAGTAAATTATAAGATTACTCTATTTTATATATATATAAAGAAAAATTTATTATACATATATAAAAAAATGGGTTGCTCGAAGTTATCCAATAGTTGAAGGTTGAAGGGTAGGGTGAATTTGAAGAAACTTCATCTCGATAAGCAAAATGGATTCTAATTTGGAAATGAGGGAAGGACGATTTTCGTACAAGGGGTTTTCAGTTACAAATCACAAAGTAATTACATTAAAAGGAAGTATCCAAGGAAGAGAAATTAATATCGCTATCAACACAAGCAATGATACAAATTACATCAACATTAACTTGGAAAATCAACTATTAATTCTAGAGCCAAGCATTGGTGTAAGGAAAAATATTTTTGACTAAAAATAGTATAACATTAGTGATTTACAAGTGACAATAGCTCATTATGAGTACACATCTCAATTTCATGTTGTAAAAATGGATATTTATTATTGACATCATACTCGGTCAACCCTTGTTTAAGAATTTGGATACATTCATGTTAAACATAGAGAAACAAGTTTTGACATTTCCTTATAAGGGGAAGATGGTCACATTTCGAGACATAACAAGTAAATCAAAATCAATAACATATTCGGTGGAAGACTTCAATGATGTTTCAGACTTGATGTTTCAAGATAACAAAAAAAAAAAAGCAAAAAGAGCTTGAAGAAGCCATCTGCAGTAAATACAAAGAAATTTCACACCCAATGTTGCTTGGGAGCGGGAGCGGGAGCGACCATTTTTAGAAGCTCCTGGTTTGGGAGCGAATCCCGGAGCGATTTTTAAAAAATATATATATTTTTTATATTTTTTATTTTTTGATACATATATGTCAACAAAAACATGTAGAATGATGAAATAGACATAAAAAACATAAAAAAACATAAATTGATCATTGAACCATATCACATCAATCATCTAGAAATTATAATCGTCATCAACCTTAGTAAAATAATAAATTAAAATAGCATTCAATTCAATAACATTTATCATCATTGATCACCAAAGTAACAAGTTGTACTTGTAAGCCAAGTTTAACCATTACAAGAAGTAATATCAAAGATATTTCTAAGTCCTAACTTCTAACTGTTAACATGATATGAAATGTTAAAAATTTATAAAATGAAACATGAATAATGAGAATGAAATGAAACAACTTTAGTCTTTCACGAAGCATCATATTCATAATTCACAATCATTACCAATGAGTTATAATTTCAGAGGCCCAACTTGAAACTTCAAAATTTCATTGTCACAGTGATATATTGTTTACAAAAAATATCATTATGATATGAAAGAGTCAAGAGTCAAGAGTCAAGGACTCAAAACTCAACAGTTATGAAAACTAAAGTCCAATAGAAACTAAAAAAGACAAGTAAACTGTAAATCTACATGTGGCCCTTGCCACGAGAGTCTCCAGGAGTATAAGCAGGTCGTGGTGGTCTTCTAGGAGTCTCCCGCACAGATCGACGACCAGAACTAGAACCTCCACGTGAGGGTGTAGATGGAGGTGGCGACAGCAAAGGAACAAGATTCAGACCTCGAGCACTGCTACTGGATGGTGGAAGTGGAGGTGGAGGTGGCATGGCTGCTGCAGCTGCTTCATCTTCATCCCTTACAAGTTCCTCTTCCAGTTCTTCAATATGTACAATGCCATCCTCCAAATTGTCATCCTCTGGTTGATTGTCCCAAATTTTCATCCTCCAAATTGTCATCCTCTGGGATCCTCATAAGCCCGATCACAGTAATGACTCAACAACCTCCAGTTGTAGTGCACATAAACCAAGCTTTCTGCTCGGTTTTCATTGAGTCTGTTTCTTTTCACATTATGTATGTAGCTGTAGGTGCTCCAACACCTCTCTGCAGAAGAAGTATTTACAACCCGTGAAAGAACTTTTTTTGCCAATTTTGGCAAAAGTCCTTGGCCGCCATATGTTTCCCACCATGTGAGAGTATCAAATCTATCTCTGTCGTCCATTGCATGGAAGTTACCATACAAACCAGTGCCACTGAAGTATCTGCCTATTTCAAGGCGCACAGCTGCACATTCCTCCCTGTCAGGTACCAACTTTTCTAATGCTTCCAAATATCCTCTAGTTACCTCTGGATCTAAATGGGGTTTGGTCCTAACCCCACCCCCTGCTGCAGGTTGACCCAACCAAGATGTAGAGTAGTATTTTGGCGTAAGAATATACGCCAAGCAATGTAGTGGAAGATTAAGTTTATTCCACCGTACACACACAAAATTGTGAATCATTTTGTACAAGTCGAGATCTCTGTTATGAACAATATCTTTTATTTGCCCCAACATGGTATCCATCTGCTCATACACCTCGCCAATCACTGGTTTGTCTGTATCTGCAAACCGAATCATGTGATAAATGGGCTTGGTGAAATCCAACACTTGCCTCACACTTGTCCAAAACTGACCATCAAGAGCGGCCTCCTCCACCATTTCAAAACCTTGCCTGTCAGCTGCGTTTGTAGCCCTTTATTTTAATACCTGCCAATGTGGACTTGATACCATGGTAGCCAATGACTCTCTTACCTTCAAAAGGCGCTTGAAGGTGAGGTAATAGCTGCCAAATCTAGTCCTCGCAATCTTCAACAACTCCAATCTTGAGTGACTGCGGAAAAGGCTATGTGTATTGCTATGATTTGTAATAAATTTTATCATTTGTTGGCCTTTCTTGTACAAATCCCCAATCCATTGGTATTGTGCATTTTTGTTCTTGACAACATCATGCATCAGAAGGTTCAATGTGTGAACCAAACATCCAAACCAAAATATGTTGGGGTATTTATCCTCAATAATTGCTCCCGCTGCCCTACAATTAGGAGCATTATTAGTGATGACTTGGATGACATTGTATGGCCCAATACGGTCAATTGTTTCAAGTAATTCTTCTGCAATGTTGATGCCGGTCCTGAACTTGTCTGAGTAATCATGTGCAGTTAGAAAGATGGCACCACTAACAGACACAACAAGAACACTTATCAATGGCTTGCCTTTTACATTTGTCCATCCATCAGATACAATGGACACCGCATGGTCAGTCCAAGAACTTGTCATTCTATTCAAAGAAATGTGATATTTTTGCTTTTTTTATTCAAGGCCAACGGTTCTTGCCTTGTCATACCCAGGGGCTCTTGTATCCTTTAGGGGCATCATTTATGGCAGAAACCATTTCGTGCCAATAAGGTGAGCGAAGAACATTGAATGGTATCCCACATGCATAGAGAAACCTGTAAACCTTTGAATCCCATCATTCCTACACCCCTCATCAAGGAAATCTGATATGGTTCTACGCCTTAAACCTGATGACCCTGTGCCTCCATATCCACTGCCTTGGGAGGATGCTGAAGGAGTTCTTTGTGATTGTGAGCTTGATTCAAAGAAACCCCTTGATTTTTTTGATTTGTATTGGGCTTCCTCCTCTCCTCTTATGTATTTGGCTCTATCCGCTGCTGACATTGCTGGACAAGTTTTGATGTATTTGGCTCTATCCGCTGCTGACACTGCTGGACAAGTTTTGATTCCTATTTATTTGTCTCCATCCCATGGCCTTTTCCCGTAGAGGTGTTTTCTGGCACGGGTGTATGAATCTGTGTAATCATTGTTGCAATGGGGGCAATGAAATTTAGTGGTTCCACCCCCTTTCCCTGTTTTAGGCCTGTTAACATATTTCCACAATGGGGTTTGGTTTTGTTTAGTTTTATGAGAGTCATGTTCACCTCCTCCAGCTCCTCCTCAGTGGGGTTTTCATCAAATCCACTTTCTCCAGCTTCTTCATCCCCCTCTTCATTTTGGCCCCTCCGTTTCCTACTCTCAAGCTCCATAATAACCATAAAAGGGACGAAGAAGAGGAAAATCCCAAGAAATATAGCCAAGTCCATGATATTTGATATTTGTAGGCTTTTGAATCTGCAAATTAATTTAATTTATTTAGATTATTAATTTAATATTTTAATCTATTAATTTAATTTAGATTCATAATTTTTTTATCAAATATGGTTAATAAACTAAATTAAACTACCTAAATCACTACCTAACTAAATTAAACTAACTAAACTAACTAAATTACTAAGTTACTTACCTCTCTGCAGGCTTGCTCTTCGCTCCTTGGCAATTGCTCCTTGCTTCTCCTCGCTCCTTTGCTCTTGCTCTCCTTGCTCTGGCTCTCATTCAAGTGATAATGAAATGTTTGTTTGCCCCATTGAGCTTTTAAAACAATTAAAAAAAAAAAAATTGGAAAAATTTTTCGCGTCCGCGGCTTTTTTTCTGCTCGAAACGCTCTCGGTGGGGGTCGATTCGCTCCCGGAGTGAATATTTAACGCCTGGGAGCGATCGGGAACGATCGCTCCCCGATTGCTCCCGGGCGTTAAATATTTGCTCCGGGAGCGATGGTCCCGATGTCGCTCCCTAAATTGGCAAGGAGCGCAAATATTTTTATCGGGAGCGCGCTCCCGACCCACTCCCGAGCCGCTCCCTCCTGGAGCGCGGATTGGGAGTGGGAGCAAGGGGGGGGAGCGCTCCCCCGCAACACTGTGTCAGGGCAAAACCCCTCTCTAGGGGAAAACCTAGTCAAAATTCTTCCTTCAGTAGGTTCAAGATGAGATGACCAAGACTACCTCCATCAAGTCATCCTCCCTTCTCTGTGTTTGCATACCATGATCCATGTCACCATGTTAGCTCCGATTTCTTGTCACTTTGTTGCACTAAGACTTCATTACTGTAATTTCATCAAGACCTTCTCACTATAATGCTATTGAGAGATTATCACTATAGTAGCATTGAGACCTTATAGTGAGAGCACCGAGTCCTCCTTACTGAGGTGACACCGAACCCTTCTCATTGATTTTCCCCGAAATTCTGAGACAGTGATTTGCACCCGAAATTCTGAGACAGTCATTTGCATCGAAATTCTGTGATATGGTAGCACCAAAACTGTGGTAGTATTGTGACATCAATCCACATTTACCAATTCTGTGACATCCAAAATTATTTCTGAGATGATCCGAGCCTGTTCTTCGTTATTCCACCGAACCTTTCTTCTGATATTTATGCGAGCTTGTTAATTGAACTATGGAGCGAGGTACAGGCTTGTATATATAGTTGTTCCTTCTTGAAATAAGACGACATGATAGATTGAACAGTTGTGACTCCATTTTAGGTGAGGCTGACATGTTTTCACTTGAATGTAGCCGACTAGATGATGATCTATTTGAAGCAGTCTTGAAGGAGACTTGATAGATGATGATCTATTTGAAGCCGTCTTGAAGGAGACTTGTTGGAGGAGTCTTTAACCAATAAACAAACTGACTTTGACCCACATAAATAATCCTAAAGCCTACAATGGAGGCTTGACCTTTGACAATTGACCCAAGCATGAAACCCATGCTTTAACAAGTCAATTTAATTTAATAATAAAATTCTTTTTGCTTTTCTTTTAACAAATATTACATTTTGACTCAAGTACAATTTATGAAGACCAAACCTAGTTACATTCTTCAACACAGAAGAATGGTGCAAGCTTTCCCATTATTTCCTGCAGTAAGACACATCCTCATCTGGGCCTTGGATCAGCAGCCAAGTGTGTGGTGCAAGAGTGGAGCCTGCTGGGCAAGGTGGTCCAGGCCAATAACTCTGGTTCTGACTTGGAAATGGTCGAGGGTCGACTCAGAAATGGCCAAGGGTCGACTCCGACTCCGACTCTGACTCGATATCGACTCGGCTGGTTGATTCCAAGGACTCGATCGTTGTAAAAAATATACTAAATATTTTTTTATTTATAAAAAACATAATTTTAAAGATTTTCATTCATGTTTTGAAACACAAAGCTTTAGAATATAGAGAGAAGACAACATATGATCAAAGTAGGCTCATGAATATATCCATTATATCAAAATGGCACCCAGTGCATTGTCCGATACAAAGTTCATACTTAGCCACCAATGCCAGGATTCTTTTTTGCCTCAGCCTAAGGACAATCACTAGACTACAACAACAACAATACCAATTGTTTGCCCCTAATGAAGTCTCAAAACCCTTGATTTAATTCTGGTCAAGCTCCAGAACAATCAGAGGTAAATACGTATTTATTAGTCCATTGCCAAAATGTTTGCCTTTTAAAAAACATTGTATGGCTCAATGCATTGTTTCAGATCTCTAATTCATGCCACTAGGATAACCATACTTCGGCCTTGTAATTTTCAAAACTTTCTCACAGTGATAGATCACTTTAGGGCTATAAATATGCAATAAACAACAACCCAACCATTGACATGTAGGAAGGGCTTGGACCCCTTATAGGGAGACTAATCCCAAAGGAAGAGCCACTTGTAATCTTGTATAAGATCCAATGTGCCCCCTCACCTTCCAGTACAACAAACATTAGTGCAATTGAGTAAATGGGCTTACAAATCATGGAACCGAGTGGACACTTCATGGTGGCATGCCCTTCCATAGTGGGCTTTAGAACATACAAGTATCTCCAAGTTCAAGAAGAAGGTTAACTAAAGACCCTATTAAGTGGTTTCAACCTCTAAGGAGGTGACATGTCTATGGTACATCCGTCAAATGGCAGGTGGTATGTGATATAATGGTGGAATAGAATGGGGCATCAAAGGAGGGCTCCAAGCCACATGCCACAGCACAAGGGTAACCGTAATAAGGGAGGCCCACACTTGGGTTTATGAATGTAGGAGGGAGAAATCATGGTACATGAGTTACTTTGACCTTTGTTTTTCCACCCTTCTTCATGTGCCTTTTTCCTTTTATTTACTTTTCTTTTATAACTGCTCGGGGCCTAAGGGGATGAGAGCATGATGTGTAAGATATAGCAGTGGATACTCCCTTTAAGGTGGGGCAGTTCATCGCCCACTAGGGGTTGGGACAATCATGGGTTCCTTAATGATGAAAAGGGTCAATATGAGGGACACTAGGAACTAGGGTGATGACCATAATGATAGGGGTAGAGCTCATGTTTGGCTTTTGCCCACATGCTAAATGTGTATGTTCCAACCATCGTTTGCATTTTGTGGTACATTTCCTGTTGAGAGTGGCCAAATTATGCTTTTTCTTATTCTTTTAGTTGCATCAACCTCCAGGGTATCGTTTTAGGCCCGACCCAAGGTGTGGGCAAGGGGAAGGGGAAGCTAACTCCTTGTGGACCCAATGGACAAATGTGAACCCATGGGAGATATGGTGAATGAGGTTATAATGAGTGAAAGGGGGTGATGTATGTGGTGCTAGGAAGCAGGACCACGCAACCAAAATCAAGGTTTCCCATGTAGTGCCACCCCTAAAGCTAATAGCCAATAAAAGAGATCCCACAGGACTAGGATACATGGCTAGCCATCAAATTGGACAGAGGAGACAAGAGTACAAACCGAGCTCACTCTTTCTGCCGAATCCTCCCACCAATCCATGCCCAAAAGTGTCCATGATAAGTAAACAAAAATACCCAACTACACAATAAAAAGCCATACCTTCGAGCTTGGAAGGCCCACCTTCAAACATACGATCATAACAGATGGGCGAGGGAGCATATGGCTAGCTCAGGTGGTAGAGATAGTGGTACATCGAGCTATTTGGTGGCTGCAAGGCGCTGCCGAATGAGGACCCTCTAGGAGAAAAAATGTGGACCCAGATGGGAAAAATGTGAAAAAGGGGTTATAATGAGCAAAGGGTAGTGAGATATATGGTGATGGGTAGCGGGACCACACAACCAAAATCAGGGTTCCCATGTAGTGCCATTCCTAAAGCTAGTAGCCAATAGAGGAGATCTCACGGGACTAGGATACAAGATTAACCACCAAGTTGGGACAAGGGGACAAGAGTACAGACCAAGCCCATTCTTTCCGCCGAATCCCCCCACTAATCCATGTCCAAATATGTCCAAGAAAAGCAAACATATATACCCAATTCCATAATGAAAGCCATACCTTCAGGGTTGGAAGGCCCACCTTCAAACATACAATCATAACAGATGGGCGAGGACACATAATAGATGGCTTAGGTGGTGGAGAATGGTGGCACATTGAGCTATCTGGTGGTTGCAAGGGGTCGCTTGTTGTCGGTTGAAGACAAATCTAGGAGAAAGTTTCTCCTATGGGGGTCATCCATTGGTGGTGAGTAACAAGGGATTTTCTCTCTTTTTTCCCTTTGTTGTTCTATTAATGAATGTATTAGCTTGCTTCCATCAAATCGTTGTTGCTAGTCTAATACTTCATTGTAGAACACACTGCCATAGCATGGTTTTAATGTGGCACCTTTAGAGCCTCTTTAAGTGTATTCCTTCATTATTTAATAGCGCATTTAGGCTTATTGTGGCAGAGTTCTATTTATCTTAATTCTTTACAAATTGCTCTCTTAGAGTAGCCCCATGACATCATTTGGGCAATTTTGGATAAGCACTAGTTCCTTGTCCTCCATCATCCCATTATTTTCACTATATTACAAAAGCAATGTTTTGATAAGCTATCTCTTCACATCAACTTGAGCCTCCTTGTCATAGTGTTAGCAATCCTACTTAGGGATACCTTCTTTTTGTTGGAGAAGAGGCAACCTAAAGTGAGGGAGGGAGTTACTAAGGTGACAATCAGCAACCCTTCAAAATTTCCGTTGTGTTTTCACTTTGCGCTTGCAACTTCTACATGTAAGTGAGTTTTTGGGAGGTAACAAGGGATAATAGATGGTAGGGTATCTACTTGAGATAGAATGTTGTTGGAACGTTTCAGGGTTGGGATGTCTGAGATAGATAGATATAGACCAAACTTACACAATGAGAAAATTCTAATCATGAACATACATTTACATGAAGTTAGTCAAGAAATGTATTATTTAAATAGTTTCATTTCTTGGATTTTTTTGCTTTTTAAATGATTTAAATGGTGAACATATATTTTTTTTGTGTTTGGATAGAATAATTTTCATTCAATCTCTTTAACTAGTTCTATTTTATTGTGGTAGGATCAATGAAAAGATTGAAAGACTTGCTAGCCCAACCCGACAATCAAATTTGTGCAGACTGTGGTTCTCCAGATCCAAGATGGGCGTATGTATTTTATTCTCCCTCTGTATTGTCAAAATTTTTAGAAACAGCTATTCCATCTTCAAATATTGTAAACTGCAAAAATACACACCTTTATCAAATAATTTATAATTTTATTTCAACTATCATCTATTTGTGAACAATATCAGCATATCATTGTTTAAAATTTAATGTAGCTTTCTATTGTAGGAATCCTTGAATGATATTGCTCTCTTTTTATATAACAAACAAAAGGCTATTGGGTCTTATTGTTGTTTGGTTTCAGAAGTAAAAGGATCAACTAAAAGGAAATTCCAAAATGCATACAAGAAATAAGATGAAGAAATCAAAGAGCCTATGTAAAAGAGGACCAAGTTGGATTGGAAAATGCATATAAATGTGAAGCTACTAAACAATCTTCATTTTTAGATATTGGTGGTGTTACCATCATAAGGAGATAGTAGATCTACAATGAACTAATTGACAGGCATGCCATTGAATAACATCACACATCAAATTTTTTATTAACATGAGCCATATATAAATATGACCTTTGGTTTCATAGGTCTGATAATTGTTTCTATTCACCTATGACTATTCATATTTCTCAATCACAATATTGACAATATTTATATGACACCAATCCCTAGGATCAGGTATCTAACATGCCCCACTTTATCCAAAGGAGTGTTTGTAAGTCCAAGCATCTTTTTCAGCTTTTCAAACTTTTTTGTTCCAGGTGCTTTGGTGAATATGCCTACAATTATCTCACTTGTGGAACAATGTGTTGAGAAATCTAGGGCAGCATTATTAGGGCTTCTTATCTAATTTGATTTTTTCATTATGTGACAATTTCTTGTGATTAATTATTTCTTCTTCTTATTTATTGTTATTATTATCATCAAGATAATTGCCAAAAGCACGAAAACACAAAAGAACACAAGATATAGGTGTTTAGCTAGGGAAAAACCCCTATAAGGGGAAAACCCAGTCACAAACTCTTCCTACAGTAGATTCAATTCAAGATGAGACATACTTGACCTTTAACCAAAGACATAGACTCACTCCATCAACCAAGCCAGCCCTTAACACATATTCTTGTTTTCTTCACTGCAACTACTGCACCTTAATTTCTCCATCTCGGTCCCTATAACGTGCTTCATGATCACATGTACAACATCAAGATTTCGGTTTCATAACTTGACAGACTTCTTCTTGCTTCTTCTTTTAATTTTACTCTCCTTTCCTATATCTTCACATCATTTTTCTTCAAGTTAAAACTGCAGATCGAATAATGCGTGAAGTGTCTCAAATGGTCGAATCCCTTTGAGCATATATAGTAGAATGGGGCTTCTTGGAGGCCGACTTGTAGCAGAGATAGGCAGAGATGTAGAAGAGGGGCTGACTTGATGGAGTCTCTTTTTACATATAAATAATTTTCTTCTTTGACTAAAGGTGCCCATGAAGGGTCTTTTACAACATGACTATAATTTTGACTCAATAAAATAATCTTAGTGCACTCAATGGGTGCTTTAACCTATTGACTATTGACCCAAGCATGAAACCCATGCTTTAATAAGTCAATTTAAATAATAATAAAAATATCTTTTGACAAATATATTACATCATGACTCAAGTACAATTATGAAGATCGCCACTAGTTACATTCTTCAACACTCCCTCTTAATTAGGGAGGTATTCATAATTACATACATATGAAGTTACATGGAATATCTCAAAATGAAATGAACTACGAGAATTCTAGCATACTCAGTGCTGCGGACTAGATACCTGACTGGGGTAATCTATCCAGGTGGGACTTGTTGTCCAAAGTGTACACTTAAGGCACAATGCTCAGAGTAGGGGCTGTCACTTCGATCCCTAGTCACTCCGTTCTGGCTCTCTCCTAAGTAAGCTAAGGGGGGTAGTCCCTAAAGGTAGATGGAAGGGAAAACTCGTTGAAGCAACAAGTTCTAGGAGATGCACTTAAATTATCTGATGATCTTGATTATAGCAAGTTTGCTAGTGAGATTAATGAGCAATGTATTAAGATATTAGAACCTTCTCACACGCCAAGATTTCGAGAGACCAGTGATTTTGATTACAATGCCCAAGATAAATTAAAACTTACACAATGGATAGATCTATCAAGTTACAAGATATACGTGCTGCTTAGGACAGTTAGCTTGATAATTGCAACAGTTTCAATCTCATCCAATTTGTAATCAAGCTCGAAACAACAAAGAGATGATTTGATGCACAACACGACAATTAAACTTACAACCAATTGAGCTGCAATTTAGGAGATTGAGCTCACAGCTTTAATTTCCAGTAGGTGCAATGTGATAAAGGGGTAAATAGATGATGTAACTGGAAGTGGGATGATGATAAGATGTAAGGACGAGTTAGTAAAGCAGAGGAGGAAATAGCAACAAGACTATCCTCAAGACTTCTTAGAGCACCCAATCTAATTAGAGCACCCAATCTAATTAACGGATTTGTCACGCAGTAATTAAGCCAGACCTCAAGAGCAAATTGCTGTTGCAAAAAATTGGCTACCCAGATGTTATAGTTATGCAAGAATATACCAAACTGAAAAAATAATTCTGCTGAAGATGCTACAGGCATACACAACAACCAAACTTGATGCTGAAGCAACATATATCAGATTTCAAAATCTTTTCCACAGATATAGTAATTAAGAGCAAGAGTGAAGTTGCCAACAGTGCTACTAGTTCAATCAAGACAATACTCAATAATTGTTCAGACTTGCATCAGATTTCTCAGGAAAAACTTCTCTTAGTAAGAAAGTGAGCTCACTGTCAACAAATTTTCTGTAGCTACTGATAAGATGTATCAATCTATTTCTTACTTCCCGACCAGCTCTCAAATGCAAGGAAAAAATTCGATATTGTAAATCAGACCTCAGAATTTTTAGGAAGAAATCAGATCACTGTAACTTACTCATTAGTGAAAATTAGCCCAATAATAACCAAATCAATCAACTAACTTGGCAAAATACAAAAGCCAAAACACCTACCATTAAGCTTGCAATGATTATGGGATTTGCTATGAGTGCTTTCAGGCTTCTAATTAAGTCTGTTCTTATGGTGTTATTAAGGCACTGTTTAGCTTAAATTTAGATAATGTGACAGTCAAGAATGGAAAAGCAAAACTCAAGGGCTGGCAGTCCTTTAATGACTGATCTGATGAGTTTAGATGGGTACGTTGAGGCCTTTTAAAGTCACAGAATTTATGAGAGGTCAAGAGAGGAATGTTTGAAGGTCAGCGTAAAGGTATGGAGGGAGCGTCAAGGGAGGAGAGAAGGCCAAATGGTAAATGCAGGCCTGTGTTAGGCCTTGAAAGCTGCTACAGGCAGCAAGAAAGGGTGATGAGGGCAGCGATAGGGTTAAGGGAGCAGCGGCAAGGAAAAGGAAGGGGCCAAGAGGGAGATAGGAGCTACGGCAGGGTTAAGGGAGCAGGGAGGAGAAGGCCGAGAGGAGCGGAGGGGATTTTGAGGGCTGACGGGTGGCTATAAAGCCACGATAGACAGGAGTGGAGGCCTTTTAGGCCATGGAAAGTCTGAAGAAGATATGTCGTGAGGGTTAGGAAGATGCCGCAGGGAAATACGGAGGCAGCCGAGGGTTAGGATGGCAGCGGCAGAGGGAAAAGAGCGTTAGGCCTCAAGGGTTCAAATCTTTTGCCCAATCTCACAATTTTTTTTTGTCAACTTCTGATCTTCGTTTTACACTGAATAGTCTTGTATTATTTGGCCTTGCAAATAAAATTTTAGACTAGACCTTGCCCTCTAGGGCCTAGATCTGTCTCAAAGCCCAAAAATTTCCTCGAATAATCTCAAATTTCTATTTGCACAAGTAAACAAATAAGATACCCAAAACCCAATATGTACAAAATTTGAAAAATAAATTCCCAAACCCCAAAAATTAAAATTGTTTTACCAAAATGATTTCAGATCTATACAAGTAGAATATAGATCTACTAGATCTGAGTATGAGTCCAACTCCACTCTCAGCCTCAGGTCAGTAGAATTGAGAATTTTCCCTCATGCCCAAGATTTTGGGTATAAAAGATCTTTGCACTCTCAAGATCAAGTTGTCAGATCGAGACATAAAATGACAATATAATCCTCAAGAATTAGAGATACTTGCTAATTCAATTGAAGCTACCTTAGATCCAATAACCTATGCAAGATACTTATGCAATAAGTTATTCCACAAAGGTTAATGATCAACAACTTCTAAAATATGATTCAACAGAACATTAGGAGCAGTATTACCATAAGAAGTAGGAGAGAAACAACACCATCAATGAAAACCCTAAAGACTTTGTGTTATTATTATTTCAGAAAAATTACAAGAGAGCTTCGAGAGCTAGTACACAATTCATAGATCGGATCATTTGAAAAGAAAATGACTTCTAATTTATAAATAAAGTTTCGAAACAGCTAGTTGGCTTGATCCCCGTCAAAGTAATCTTGACTTTTGATAAATATTTGATTATCTTTTAATCTCCATTGTCGAAATTTTTATTTTCGAGGAATTTTCGAATTTCTCTTTTAATTCATTTTTAATTAATTGAGCTAATTTCCTCAAAAAACTGACTTTGACTTAACCACCAAGGCCCAAGGGTCCAATTTTCTTGAAATCTTCAATATTCCCTTGGTGAGGGGCCTCCAAAAATTAATTTCTCTAAGACCCACGAATTTTTCCTTTTGGAGAATTTATTTTCCCTAGGATTTTAATTTTGACTCTAATTAATTAAATTTGTGGCTTAGCATTTTAAATTTTTTTGCCAGAAAATTTAATTAATTGACACACAAGGGGATTAATAATTTTGTCCAACCCTCTAGTATTTTAACCATGGTGTTAAAATATTATTTACATAAGTCTTAAGATAATTATATTTCAACCATCAAAGGGGGAAAACCCGTTCATTATAGACCCTCAATCTTTTACCCAATTCTGCGACTCAATATCTAGTAGACCAAGTGATTTGTAACAAAATAATTTAGCCAATTAGCTAAAATTATTCCCAAATCACTTTTACAAAAGACTAGATTAGAACATTAGGACTCACCTAAGATCTTGATGTTGGGGTGAGGCTGGAGGGAAACGCTCTGGTGATCATCTATGTTTAGAAACACAGATGAATTAGTGAGACGAAAAACCTCCTAGGTTGGAAATTGTCACCAAAATGATAGGCTTACCTAGGTTGTTACATACATTTATGGTCATACTAAGATAATTTACATTACAAACTTGCAGAATGGGTTTACAACTTTTTGACAAACTGGCTACTGATGATGATGAACTTTGGATGATCTGAGTGCTCAAACATGATGGAATATCTTTGTCGAAAAAGTGTACTGCTATAGGGTAGGTGACACGAAGTGGTCAACAGGACTAAGATGGCCTCAAGCTTTCAGCCACTCTAGGCACTGTTACCCACCACTTTGTGGGTGATATCCCCCAGGAGCAATTTTTCTCCATGATGAGCCTCAGTCGGCAGCCAACAACCCCTTCATGCCTCCTACTAGCTCGTTGTGCCATTTCTTTGCCACATGATCCAGCCATGTAGTCCTTCACCCACCTGTATTGATCGTATGTTTGAAGGTGGGCCTCTCAAATCTAAAGGTATTTCTTGTCATTTGATAATTGAGCATTGGGTTTACTTATCATGGATACTTCTAGGTATGGATTGATGGGGGGGTTTGGCGGAAAGAGTGGGCTTAGTTTGTATTCTTGTCTCCTTGATTTCTTTTGGTTGTTACCCTTGGATCTTAGTCCCGTGAGATCTCCTTTATTGACCATTGGTTCTAGGGTGGTACTACTTGGGAAACCCTGACTTTGGATGTGTGGTCCTGCTCCTTTACCTTCACATATTACTGATTTCCACTCATTATACCCTGTTCATCATTTCTCCCACCTGGGTCCACATTCCCATTCTGGGTCCACATAGGGTTAGCCTTCCTATCCCCTTGCCCCCACCTTGGGTCAGGCCTAAAATGATGCCTTGGAGGTTGAAGCAACTAAAAAAAGAAAAAAAATCATAATTGGCCACATTTAACAGGAAATTATACCACAAAATGCAAAAGATGGTTGGGACAAAAATAATTAGTAGATGGGCAAAAGCTGACACATGAGCTCTACCCCATCCATAGCCATCACCCTGGTTCCATACACCCTAGATGAGCCTCCTCTATCATTCAGGAACCCATGATTGTCCCAACCCTTAGAGGGCAATGAACTGCCCTACCTCAAAGGGGGTAATCACTGCTATATTATACACATCATGCTCTTGTCCTTTGAGCCTCGAGCAGTTAATTAAAGAAAATTCATAAAAGGCAAAAGGCATATAAAGAAGGGTGGAAAAATCAAGGTTGGGGCAGCACATGTACCACGACTGCTCCCTCCTATACATTACATACCCAGGTGTGGGCTTCCCCTTATCTACCTACCCCTATGCCCCATTATGTGTCCTAGGGATGCCCCTCTCATTCCCTATTCCATCTCACCTATTTGTCACTTGCCACCCCCATTAGAAGGATGTACCTTGGACATACTATGACTATCCCCTCTAAGGGCTGAAACCACGTAATAAGGTACTTGGCTAACCCCCTTTGGAGTTTGGAGACAGTAGCACATGCCAAAGCCTCTTACGGAAGGGCATGCCATTATGAAGTGCCCACTTTGTCATCCATGGTTTGTAAGCTCTTTTACCTATTATTCTGATCACTGATTGTACTGGAAGCCTAGGGGACGGATTGGATCTTATGCAGGATTGCAGGTGGTTTCCATTTGGGTTTGGCTTCCCTATATGGGATCGTAACCCCCAGAGGTCCACATTGGCACATGTAGGGTGTGCATAGAGAGCCATGGGCATCCACAGCAACAGACAACACTCCACAGATCATGGATGTTCAAAGACTACTAGGGATCCACTTTTGGGACGATGGTGACATGATTGGTACATTATGCCCAACAACCCCCCACAGGAGCCCCACACTCTTGGCAGATGTCCCAGCACTTGTACGATGTCATGGTAGCATTCACTCCACCACTTGGACCATTACAAAGGATCTACAAGCATCTCTGATTTATATGGAGATCCATGGGGTCACTGATGTGCCCTTAGACCCACTGAGAGCACTACATGTCGACTATTTGGAGAACAAGGGGCCATTCCCTTGCCCATCATATTCCAAGGAATTTATGTTGAAGTTTCTAAGTCTAACAATTAGAAACCCTCTATGTAATTTCTGATTTATTCCTTCCTACTTGTTCTGATTAATTAACAAGTTATTTACCATGTAAATACTGAAAATAAACACAAGTACATGCTCAACACATTACAGATCATCAACTGAAGGAAACAGAAACAAGCACACAAATGACACCGTTATTTTTGGACTAATGTCACCAGAAAAACCCAATGCGGGAAAACCAATGCAACTATCTAAGGGTTTGATTTATTAAGCAGTTTCAGAATACAATCTGGGTACCAAATCCGGCTCACCAACAGAGAGAAATCGTGGCAGTAGTACCTCTCCTTCGGAGACAGATGCTCTGGCTGAAACCCCGGATAAACACTCCGACAGCTCCTTAGCTCCAATCTGCCCCACGAAAAACCCCAGCGTCAGCCTTTAGGGACTGTGTCAGCCTCTTCTGCCCTTTGCGTCAACTTTCTCGGCAGTTCCCGGTAGTTCCGGTTTCTGCCCTCTGCTTCAGCTTTCCCGGCAGTTCCGACTTCTGCCCTCTGCGTCAGCGTTCCTGGCAGTTTCGGTAGTTCCGACTGTTCTCGACAGTTCCGGCTTTTTCCCTCTGCATCAGCTTTCTTGGCAGTTCCAACAATTCACGATAGTTCCAGTTTTTCTCGATAGTTCCATCTTCTGTCCTCTGCGTCAGCTTTACCGGCAGTTCCCGACAGTTCCCGGTAGTTCCGGTTGTTCCTGTCCATTTCGGCTTTTGCCCTCTGCGTCAACTTTCCCAGCTACTGTGTTGATCCTCCCAGCACTATCTCTGCCTCTCTGCTTCTGTACTCACTGCCCCTCAGCTGCAACTCCGGATCACTCTCTCAACTTTCTCAGCAAACCCAGCCCCAGAAAGCTGAAATCTTAATCTCTTGGTGTGTTCTCCAAGTGACCCTCAAGCCTCCTCTTATACTTTTCTCGTTGACAGATCAACGACCGAGATTAAGTCCCTAATCAACGGCTAAGATTAGATTTGGCTTGATCCATGACATTTGGACCATTCTAACACAATTTTATATTAATTCACATTAATATTTTAATTTCCCTAAGTTTAGACTTAGGGACTCCATTAAAAATATTAATAATTCTAATATCTCCCAAACTATTTAGAATCAGCCCAAATCCTTTCTAGGTATTGGAGATCTCATATGCCTCTCCACAAATTTTCATGGCTAGAGCACATCCGATGCTATCCCAAATCAACACTCCCTCTTAGCGAGGACTGTGCTCTAGCAATACTCCTCACTGAGTATCACCCTGATCATTCGGCATCGGTCCTTGTTCTGATGCTAGAGTTGTCTTGCACCCAAATTTACTAACTTGTGCATACATATCGTCAAACAAGTGCATCGTATCAATGGCCCATTCATCCTTTGACATCAATGACAAATTCTTCCAACACCATTTATTTCTTTTTGAGCTTTGAATAGGAGCATAGCTTAGGAGCCCAAGTTTTCTTTTAATGATTTAGCATTTATATAGCCCTTAATAATGAGTCAATTTATCGCTCATTAGGGTTGGGACATGCAAGAGTTCTTTTGTTATGTGATAGAGCATTAAGTGTTCAAGGAACTGGTTGATGGTAGAGCTCATGCTAGGCTTTTGCCCATGTACTTATTGATGTTCCAAACATCTTTTTCATTTAACTTTCTTTTTCTTTGGTTGTGGCCATTTTATGCTTTTAATGTTCTTTTAGCTGCATGAACATCCATGACAAAGTTTCCGGCCCAAAGTCAAGGATGAGGATAAGAGAGTGCCATTCCCAATGAACCGATAACCACAAGCACGAAGAATGGAGATGAAATTTAGGGAATGATGTAAAGTAAGTATGAAATAATCATGGACATGCTATTTCAATCCAAGTCTCCCAAGTAGTGCCCCTCCTATAACCCTAAGGCCTTAGAGGAGGTACCAATGGACTAGGGTCAAAGAAAAAAGTAACCTCCTTAGTGAAGTGAGAGAACAAATTAACAATCAAGATTGATCAATCATCCAGATCATCCCTTTATCCATGTTAGAATGCCCAAAATATTAGGTAAAAGCAGATGGTTGCAAGATGTTTAAAGTACCTACCGAATTATGAATCACCTTCCTTCAAGAGGAATGCTAGATGGTGAGAGGTGTTTGACTGGTGCAAATAGTGGAGGATCATGGCACATATCATGTATTGAGCAACTATAGGGTTGGTGGCTGGTTGGTTGTCCAAAGAAAGAGAACAAATTTCTCTTATGAGGTTTTCGACATTTTGGTGGGTTACAAAATCCATACCTTAGCTTGACATGGCTCCAAATGTGGTTGTCTTGCTTTCTTTCTTGACTTCTTCAATTTGAAGACGGATACCCATAGTCTCTTGATTTCCTTTTCCAGTAAGATCATCTTTTCATTTTTCCTCATGCATTTCTTTGACCATTTCAATAGGCCATCCATCCATCATTGTTTTTTGGCCCATTGGAGGGTGGCGAAGGATGAACATCTACACGAAGATTCTATTCTTCACATGCATAATTTTTTCCAACTCTAAGAGCCTTTGTTGCATTATGGTTTGATTTTGAGTCATGGTAATCTGAGTTTGAGTTATGGTCATTTGTAATACCTTCATCTGTTGTGCTAATAAAGTCATGGGATCTTGCGAAGGATGAACATCTTCACAACGATTATCAATAAGCTTTGCATACAACACTGACCATATCACGTTTTAACATAGTCCCACAAGAATCTGGCTACATTTTCTTTCCATTGTATTTTCATAAGGAGGTCGTTGGAAGGATGCTCATCAAATTTTGTAATTAGGTCATTAATCCTTTCTTGCTTTCTTCTTTGCATATCAACGAAGACATAAATATTGTCAACCTCTTTGTAACTATAGATCCATCGCCTTTGAAAAATTTTCATTGAGGGAATGCTTTTATCTCTTTGATCTCAAAGTTGTAGTACCATTTTCATGCTTCATACCCTTGCATTGACCATGCAAAGACTTTCCATTAAGTCATGTTAAAAAACAAGGTTAGTATCAATTACATAATTTATAAAAGATTGCAAGAAATCTGCAGCTAACCATGGATTTCCAGTAAAGTTAGGGACGTGCATATGCAAATTAGCTATGGGAGAATTTCGATATTGATGATTTTTGGTAGCATTGGATGTGCTCTATCCTTGAACTTTGGAGGAGAGGTTAAGGCACATGAGATCTCCAAGGCCCAGAATTCGTTCTGAGAAATTCCACTCGGATGAGGAGTTATTAAAATAATTAATATTTTTAATGGGTTCCTAAGTCTAAACTTAGGAAAATAAAAATTTTAATGGGTATTAATAAAGATAAGGGTGAAAAGCTTCTAATAGACGAGGATCAAGTCTGTTTTAATCTTAGCCATTGATTAGAGACTTAATCTCGGTCGTTGATTCATCAACTGGAAAAGTATGAGAGAAGATTTGAGGATCATTTGAAGACATCAGCAGATACTTAGTATCTCAAGGAAAATTGATTCTCAAGAGAAGGAGACCGATTTCAGAGGGAGAGTCGCAGGGTGGAGGAAGAGGAGGGCATCAACAACAGGTAGTCACTGAGGAGGAGGTGACACAGGGACAGTGAGAAACAACGTAGAGAGAGACGCAAACCAGAGGAGAGATGTAGCCTTCATGCAGGTTGACACAGAGGGACGCAGAGCCACTCAGAGCCACGCTGAGCCATGCAGAGTGACGCAGAGGTGATGCAGGAGTGGGAGAAGGGTCTCCAAAGTGTTAGAAAGTCTCAAAGGGAAAGTCTTAGGTGTTTTCTTTCAGTTTCTCTGTAAAATCATTCCTTGTAAAAGTGATTGCTGCTAAAGATTAATAAAACCCTCATTTGCTGCACCGGTTTTCCCGCATTGGATTTTTCTGGGGACAATTGTCCAAAAACAACTGTGTTGATGTGATTGGTTCTTGTGCATGTATTTTCTCTGTGTAATTGTGTGATAACTGCAGTAGAATTTATTTTAATATTTGCTGAAGGGATTTCATAAATAACTTATTGTGAAGAATAATTAGGTGAAATAAATCAGTTGCTGCAGTAGAATTTCAATTTAGAAATTTTAACATGGTATCAGAGCAGAGATCTAGCAACAGGAGACAAAAATCGACTATGGGTCAAGAGCATGATGCAGAGGCATCAACTCAAAGGGACTCATGCAAATTTCCAGAAGAATGCACAAGGGACATGGATCATGATTATTCTATGTTAGCTTCTAGATTGGAAGAAGAAGTCGCTTGCCTAGCAAGCTCTGCCTCCTCTGAGGTTTGGTATATAGGCAGTGGAGCTTCCTGGCATATGACAGGAATTCGAGAATGTTTTTCAGATTATCAGGAAGAAAGAATGAATTTTCAGATCACCATGGGCAAAGACCCTATGTTGAAGAAGAACATGAATAGGGCAAAGACATAATGACATGAAGACAAGGACATGATCAAGGGCATAATGATGGTGGCCCTACATTGAAGAAGACAAGGACATGAATTGTGAAGACAATTAATGAAGGAATCATCCGTGAAGAAGAAGCCCATCTATGAAGGAATGTTGTTGTCCTATATTTCTGCGCTCATAAAGATCAGTCACATTAAAAAATACCTTTTGCTACCTTAGAGGCAGAATTCTTCCATGAGACCTACAGCATCTTAAAGAGCATAATTTTTCTTTTCCAACGAGCTATTACACGTCCTGAAATATCAAGCAGTTTGGGAAAAAATAATTTTTGAAATTAAGTTAGTAATTCTGCCCATTGAGTCGACCTGTGTTAAGACAATTCATGTCGGCCTGTCCAAGAGGACGTGACTGTTCGTTGTGAGGATGAATAGGTATATATATAAGAGGTTAGACCTCTGTTTTTGTAAAAAAATCGGTGAAGCACAGTGATAAAGGTGTTGGTTCTGAAGCATATTTTGGATCATTATTCTGGACAACAAATTTGTGAAGAAACTTTGGATCTGTGGGTGAAGTTTCAACCGCTGTAATTTCAGACCTGCAATTTCTGCAACTAGGCCTGCACCTTGGCCTGCAACTTACCTGAAATTTCGGCCTGCAACTTACCTGACATTTCGGCCTGCAACCTTGACCTCCTATACCTGCAATTTGAATGTTTTACTGTGGAGAAATTCGGTCCTAACAGACCTGTAATCTCAGTCTCATGTGGACAAAAATTGTCGGACCTGTGGAGTCATTTCTTCGACCTGTTGTAGCACTTTTTGCAAAGCTGTGGACAAATCTTTTGCTTTGGGCATACTTCTGTTAAGCCACCTGTAGAAGCTCATTTAGAGCTGGGATCCTTGTTGGAAAGGCTAAGTTATGAGCTCGGACTACAGATTACAGTCTACCTGGAAGTTCAATTGAAGAGGCTCGGATCTGCTCCTGTGTGTGACAACCACCTATTGGAGAAGCTCAACTCTAAGGCAACAATCTGTGTAAAAATCGGACATATAACTGTTTGTATCCTCACTAATCATAAAACTCAGACCTTATCTCAGTATCTCATAGCCCAAAACTGTGATGCCTAGGATCTGAAGTTTGAAGAACTCTGGAAGATCGTTATACCTCAGATCAGCATTTGAAGAAAACATTTGAAATCATGTTTTGAAGGTGTATAGAAGCAGTGTTGAAGGAGTTTTTCGAAGTAAATCTATAGACACCTCTGAGCAGACTTTGAAGAAGAAATAAGGCCGACAAATCTTGGAGCATTGAAGAACTATTCTAAAAGAAACATTTGATCATTGTTGAAGACTCCCTTGGAGATTTCTTAAAGAGCCCCTTGAAGAGGCCTAGAGAAGGTTACAGAACTTGGGCTGCCTATTGAAGACATCTTAAAGGAGACTTGAAGCTGGACTTGGAGATACTATTGGAGACATGATGGCTTGCTAAAGCCCTCATGAAGTAACTTTGGAGATCTTTGTTTTGGGTAACATGAAGAGCAATGGTGACACCTTCTAAGAGATCAAGGTTGTCATTGATGATGTGATGTGGAGACTAAGTGAAGGGATAGCTGAAGATTGACAGGGCTCGTTGAAGAAGGCATTGGGAGCCGTGAAGTATAACCAAACATATTTTGACAAAGCAAAGCTAAAGGATTGGTGTCCTTGGAGTTGGTGCTCCTAAACTCAAGGTTGGTGCCTTAGGTAAGATAGGGTCGAAACCCTAGAGGTCGGAGCCTCACTAAAGTCCAAGTTGGTGCTTGGAAACAGGTTGGAGCCTGGGAGATTGAAGATTGGTGTCTTCATCTAGGGTTGGAGCCCTATATAAATTGTAGTTGATTCATTGTAAAGATTATATTAATAACAACATTTATTCCTATTGTTCATTTTGTGTTCTAAATATAAGTGATCTAACTGGTAAAAGTAACAATTGAAAAGAAATATTGATTCATCCCCCTTCTCAATATTTCCAACAATTGGAATCAGAGCCAATACCTTCACTCAAAGCCTAACAACTTGAAGGTTGATCATTAGAACACAAATGGCAAATTTAAGGAAGAAAGTCTCCAATCCTCCTAAATGTTGATTTGGGGTAGCATCAATGTGCTCTAGCCACGAAAATTGGTCGAGAGGTTAAAGCACATGAGATCTCCAAGACCTAGAAATGGTTTGGGCTGAATCTAACCAGTTTAGGAGATATTAAAATAATTAATATTTTTAATGGAGTTCCTGAGTCTAAACTTAGGAAAAATAAAATATTAATGTGAATTAATATAAAACTGAGATAGAATGGTCCAAAAGTCACGGATCAAACTAGATCTAATCTTAGCCATTGATTAGGGACTTAATCTCAGCCGTTGAAATGTCAACGAGAAAAGTATAAGAAGAGGCTTGAGGGTCAGTTGGAGAACACACCGTGTTGATCAAGATTTCGATTTTCTAGGGCAAGGTTCGCTAAGGAAGTCGAAAGAGTGATCAGAGTTGCAGCTGAGAGGTAGTGAATACAGAAGCAAAGAGGTAGAGACAGTATCGGGAGGAATCGAGGATCAACGAAGAAGCTGGGAGAGGGACGCAAAGCTAGCCAGAGGTTCACGTAGAGCCAGCCAGGGCTCACGCAGAGGCAGCCAGGAGCTGTGCAGTGCCTCAGAGAGCCAGTGTGGGTGACGCAGAGGCTCTAAGGACTGACACAGTGCCTTTAGAGGCTGATGCAGGGCGAGTTAGGGTGACGTTGGGTAGACGCTGGGATTTTTGTGGGGCAGATTGGAGCTGGGAGCTGTCGGAGTGTTTATCAGAGGCTTCAGCCAGAATATTTGCTTCCGAGTGGAGAGGTACTACCGCCGAGATTATTCTCTGTTAGGTGAGTCGGTTTTGGCACCCAGATTGTATTCAGAAACTGCATAATAATAAAACACTCAGATAGTTGCACCGATTTTGCCGCATTGGGTTTTTTCGAGGACATTGGTCCAAAAACAACAGTGTCACTTGTGTGCTTGTTTTGTTTCCTTCAGTTGATGATTTGTAATGTGTTGAGCGTGTACTTGTATTTATTTTCAGTATTTACATGGTAAATAACTTGTTAATTAATTAGAACAAGTACGCAGAAATAAATCAGAAAAGTACACGAAGGGTTTCTAATAGTTAGACTTAGAAATTCCAACATGGTATCAAAGCATGGTTGCAGATCACTGGAGAACTGAGGATATCAGCCAAGCAGAGCAACATCAGCAGAAAACAGTTGTCCCGAGTGACAGAAGCTGTTTCTAGCAGAGAAGCAGCAAGGAAGGGGTGATGCTGTGCCTGCATCATCAAGTTTGAGTCGGGAAGATGATCATCGCAGTGGCGGAGGGGAGCATACTCGACCTACGCAGTGCCCAGTCATCTTTCTCAGTTAGGAAGGATTGACGCCCATGGCCAGGAGGTGCGGATTTTGTTGATGCTAGGATTGTGCAGAGCCTAGAAGCTCTAACCTTCAGTTTGTTGGGGCTCAGGTTGTGGTTAAGTTGCAGAGTGAAGCTGGTGGGGTACTATATTTAGAACAATACCTAACAAGGCAAGACCAAGGAGGGAGTTTCTGCCGAGGATTTCTAGCCAAGAAATCCAGATTAGTGGTGTAGTTGTACTAAGGATTGGAGTGGGGGCATCTCGACATTGGCAGAGGGGTTTCCAAGACGAAAATCGAGGCTCAGAGGGAGTCACACCGAGAACTTCCAGAAGGGAAGTAAAGGAGCAACGAGATGGTATTGAACAGGGTAAGAGACCAGGACAGACTGGACGGAGCCTCAAACTTCGTAGTCTGGAAGACCAGAATCTTATCCGTTCTAGACAGGAATTATCTCAAGCACTTCGCCTTGAGGATAATAGCGGTCCCAGTTGACCCGGATGATAACAATAAGTACAAGGATGCAATGGCGAGGGCCAAGAGCATCATCCTTGATGGGGTCAAGGATCATGTAGTACCACACATTGCCAAGAAGAATACGACAAATGAGATGTGGGAGGCCCTAAAGAAGTTGTATCAGCATACTTTCATGTAGAGGAATATGCCACTAGAAAGTCAGTTGCGGTCATACCAGATGCAGAAGGGAGAACAAATCGATCCCTTCCTTGGTCGATTGAAGGAGATCCGGGATCAGTTGACTTCCATAGGAGCCATGCCGAATCAAGAATTGATGGTGAGAACAACTCTGAACGTAGTCTCAGAAGACTAGGAGGTGTTTCTCTAGAGCATATTGGGCAGGGCGACCCTTCTAGATTGGGAGGAAATGTGGGCAGCTCTTCACCAAGAAGAGATCAGAAGGCTAAGCAAGGTGGGAAGCAACGAAAAGGGGATCAAAATCAAGAAGGAGGAAGAGGAGGACGCTGCCCTAGCATCTGAGGAAAAGTAGGAGAAATGAAAGAAGAAGGACCTCTCCAAGGTCAAATGCTTCAACTGTGGGGAACTAGGTCACTATGCGAGCCAGTGTTCGAGGAAGAAGAGCAAGGGAGGGGATCCCGAGACCAAGGCTGCGCCAGCAAGGGCAGAGAAGGAGTTGGAGATAGATGATGACTGTGCCATGAGTGCTCACACGCCACTTGAGAGGAAGTGGGGAGACATCGAGCTGTAGTCAGATGGACTACAGGCGATGAGGGCAGGATCCTCGAGGTACCCAGCCTCTTGGATTATACCTTGCTACGGGAGCCCCGAAGAGTAGTAGTACTGGCGGATGTCAATAGAGACAGATGCGGATGGAGTGACAGAGGGAGCTACAGTGCAGGATTCCCAAGACAACGTGAGGCTAGCAGGCTGCAACAGTGCGAGAGGCACGGGAATGTTGCACCATTGCAGGATGGCACAGAGAGGTGTGCAAAGGTGCGAGATGCATGGAGTTGTTGCAGCAGTGAAAAAGTTAGAGAAGGGGCACTTGTCAGCGACATAGGGAGTTTCAGCATCGGGAGTGTTTCTAGCCTAACGAAGATGTCAAAGTTGGGAGATCAGTTACTTACTTCTCAGTAACTGAGTTGCAGTGCTGCAGTTAGCAGTGGCAGTGCTATGGGCAGCACGATGCAACATGATGAGAGGGAGTTGTCGTACAAATGTAGCAATGGCAGTGGCAAGGCCATGGGTAGCAGTACATGATGCAGCAGTGCAGAGGATGTTGGGCAACAGGCCTAGCATCAGCACAGGGACCGATGCCGAATGATCAGGGTGATGCTCAGTGAGGAGTATTACTAGAGCACAGTCCTCTCTAAGAGGGAGTGTTGATTTGGGATAGCATCGGATGTGCTCTAGCCACAAAAATTGGTGGAGAGGCTAAAGCACATGAGATCTCCAAGACCCAAAAATGGTTTGGGCAGAATCTAACCAGTTTGGGAGATATTAAAATAATTAATATTTTTAATGGAGTTCCTATGTCTAAATTAAAAAAATAAAATTTAATGTGAATAATTAAAACTGAGTTAGAATGGTCCAAAAGGCATGGATCAAGCCAGATCTAATCTTAGCCGTTGATTAGGGACTTAATCTCGGTCGTTGAATTGTCAACGAGAAAAGTATAAGAAGAGGCTTGAGGGTCAGTTGGAGAACACACCGTGTTGATCAAGATTTCGATTTTCTGGGGCAAGGTTTGCTGAGGAAGTCGAAAGAGTGATTAGAATTGCAGTTGAGGGGCAGTGAATACAAAAGCAGAGAGGCAGAGATAATACTAGGAGGATCAGTGAAGAAGTCGGGAGAGAGGGACGCAGAGCCAGCCAGAGGTTCACGTAGAGCTAGCCAGGGCTCACGCAGAGGCAGCTAGGAGCTGTGCAGTGCCATAGAGAGCTAGCGTGGGTGACGCAGTGCCTCCAGAGGCTGACCCAGGGCAAGCTAGGGTGACGCTGGGCAGACGTTGGGCTAGAAAGGGATGACGCAGTCCCTAGAGGTTGACGCTAAGGTTTTCCTGGGGCAGATTAGAGCTGGGCGTTGTCAAAGCGTTTATATGGGGTTTTAGCTGGAATATCTGCTTCCGAGTGGGGAGGTACTACTGCCGAGATTATTCTCTGTTGGGTGAGCCAGTTTTGGCACCCAGATTGTATTCAAAAACTGCATAATAATAAAACCCTCATATAGCTGCATCGGTTTTACTGAATTGGGTTTTTCTGGGGACATTGGTCCAAAAACAACGGTGTCACTTGTGTGCTTGTTTTGTTTCCTTCAGTTGATGATTTGTAATGTGTTGAGCATGTACTTGTATTTATTTTCAGTATTTAAATGGTAAATAACTTTTTAATTAATCAGAACAAGTAGGCAAAAATAAATAAAAAATGTACACGAAGGGTTTCTAACATTTAGACTTAGAAATTCCAACACTAAAGATGTGTCTCCCTCAACCATCGAAATTGAAGTCAATCAATTTGTGAAGGCGCCATTGTTCAATGGAAACTTTGATATATGGGAGGCAAGAATGAGGAATTTCCTAAAAACTCAAGGCATTGAAGTCTGGAATCAGTGATTATTGATAGCATGATGGATGGAGAATCTAAGGAACATAATACAAGAGCAATGAGAGCAATCTGGAATGGGCTACCTGATTCTATGAAGGCCAATTTTGAAAAATGCTCATCAACAAAAGGCATATGGGATAAACTTCATGATCTTCATTCAAAAGGAGCGTTGACAATGATCTATAGTCAAGAAAATGATGGAAAACAAGAAGGAAATCTAGAGCCCTTCAAGGAAGCTAAAGATAAGAGTGATGACTTCAAGGCTAAAGAGGACCTAGAAGATGAAGAGAATGAAAAAGATTTTGAAAAAGATCTCCTCACTAAACTTATAGCTTCCATGGAAGAGATTATCAATTTGAAAAAGGAAAATGAGGAACTTAAGAAGAAAGCACTAGCTGGTGACCAAGACCAAACAAGGAAGGAAGTTGACCTTGTCAAGCTTCAAGTACAAGAAAGAGATGAAGAGCTCGCCAAGAGAGGATTTTATTATTCAAGTACTTCCTTACTTTCATTAATGACCACTCAAGGAAAAACCCAATGTGGGAAAATCGGTGTAGCAAGAGAGGATTTTATTATTCAACAATTTTTCATTACAACTAGGTGCCAAACTGGCTTACCCAACAGAAAAAAATTTCAGCATTTCCCCCAGTCTCAGTGTCAGCCTGGCGGACCTCTGTGTAGCTCCTAGACCCTTTGCGTTAGCCCCTGCCTCTCTGCTTCAGCACTGGGCCTCTTTGCGTCACCCACGTAGGCCCTCCAGTGACTGTGCAGTATGCAGCCTCTACGTCTGCCTCTCCAACCTCTGCGTTATTCCTTTGGTGCTGTTCCCGACTCTCTAGTTCGTACTTGCTGCCTCCTGCTGCTCTCCAGACCACTAGTTCGAATTTCTCAGCTAACCCTGCTCCAGAAATCGAACTGACTGGTCTGCTTCAGTATGTTCTCCAACTGACCCTCAAGCCTCTTCTTATACTTTTCTTGTTGGTCCTCCAATGACCGAGATTAAATCTCTAATCAACAACTAAGATTAGATTTGGCTTGATCCATGACTTTTGAAACCTTCTAAGCCAGTTTTATATTAATACCCATTAATATTTTATTTTTCCTAAGTTTAGACTTGGGAACTCCATTAAAAAAATTAATTATTTTAATATCTCCGAAACCGGTTAGAATCTGCCCAAACCATTTATGGGCCTTGGAGATCTCATGTGCTTTAGACTCTCCACCGATTTTCATGGTTAGAGCACATTCGATGCTTCCCCAAATCAACACTGTTGTAGCACTTTTTGCAGAGTTGTGGACAAATCTTTTGTTTTGGGCATACTTTTGTTAAGCCACTTGTAGAAGCTCATTTAGAGCTCAGATCCTTGTTGGAAAGGCTAAGTTATACCACAGACCTATGGTAACTAGGAGTTAGCCTCCATTATGAGCTTGGACTACAGATTACAGTCTACCTGGAGGTTCAATTGAAGAGGCTCAGATATGCTCCTGTGTGTGACAGCCACCTATTGGAGAAGCTCAACTCTAAGCCAACAATCTGTCTGTAAAAATCAGACATATAACTGTTTGGATCATTACTAATCATAAAACTCAAACCTTATCTCAGTATCTCATAGCCCAGAATTGTGGTGCCTAGGATTTGAAGTTTGAAGAACTATGGAAGATCTTTATACCTCAGATTAGCATTTGAAGAAAACATTTAAAAGCATGTTTTGAAGGTGTATAGAAGCAGTGTTGAAGGAGTTTTTCGAAGTAAATCTATAGACACCTCTGAGAAGACTTTGAAGAAGAAATAAGGCCAACAAATCTTGGAGCATAGAAGAACTATTCGAAAGAAACATTTGATCATTGTTGAAGATTCCCTTGGAGATTTCTTGAAGAACCCCTTGAAGAGGCCTAGAGAAAGTTACAAAACTTGGGTTGCCTATTGAAGACATCTTAAAGGAGACTTGAAGCTGGTCTTGGAGATACTATTGGAGACATGATGGCTTGTTGAAGCCCTCATGAAGTAACTTTGGAGATCTTTGTTTTGGGTAACATGAAGAGCAATGATGACACCTTCTAAGAGATCAAGGTTGTCATTGATGATGTGATGTGGAGACTAAGTGAAGGGATTGCTGGAGATTGACAGGGTTCGTTGAAGAAGACATTGGGAGTCGTGAAGTATAACCAAACGTATCTTGACAAAGCAAAGCTATAAGATTGGTGTCCTTGGAGTTGGTGCTCCTAAACTCAAGGTTGGTGCCTTGGATAAGATAGGGTTGAAGCCCTAGAGGTCGGAGCCTCACTAAAGTCCAAGTTGGTGCTTGGCAACAGATTGGAGCCCGGGAGATTGAAGATTGGTGTCTTCATCTAGGGTTGGAGCCCTATATAAATTGTACTTGATTCATTGTAAAGACTATATTAATAAAAACATTTATTCCTATTGTTCACTTTGTGTTCTAAATATAAGTGATCTAATTGGTAAAAGTAACAAATGAAAAGAAATACTGATTCACCCCCCCTCTTAGTATTTCCAATAGAATCCACACAGGGCATTGGGCAAAATCATTCTGGAAAGGGTCTTCACCGGGAAGACACCTGAAGTCAGTCATTTTAGGATATTTGGGAGTTTAGCGTATTTCCGTATACCCAAAGAAAAGAAAAAGAAATTAGATCAAACTGCTGAGAAAGGATATTTTGTGGGATATAGCGAGAATGCTAAGGCATATAGAGTCTATCTTCCAGGGAGTAGGAAGGTAGTAGTTCGGCGGGATGTAAAGTTCATGGAGGACATAGCTTTCAAGAAATCCCGAGAAATGCCTTCCGAGGAAGAGTTGAAAGACGAGCTGTTTGTTCAACAACATCGACCAACAGAAACTAGTACCAGAAATTCTCTTGAAGACAAAGCTTCAGAACGGGAGGAATCTCAGGAAGAGGAAGAGCTGATAGATGTGCTCACTACTAGTGGAAGAACGAGCCGGGAATTCCGACAGATTCTATGGGATGTAGAGGACTTCATGGTGCACCCAGGAATAATAAAAGGGAGCAAAGACAGCCAGACAAACACCAGGGCTTAGTAGCTCAGGTTTGGGAACCTTCTAGTTTTTAGGAGGCCGTTTAGCATCAAGTATGGATAGATGCTATGGTGGAGGAATACAATTCTATAATGGTCAATGATGTTTGGGAAGTGGTACTTAGGCCTTAGGACAGGTCAGTGGTAGTTTTGAGATGGATCTATAAGGTCAAATACGTTGCAGGTGGCAGTGTGGAGAAATACAAATCAGGTTTGTGGCTAAGGGATATGCTTAGAAGGAAGGCATAGAATACGAAGAAACCTTCGCCCTAGTAGCCAGGGATACTTCTATTAGAACCGTGATATCTCTTGCAACACAGATGGGGTGGGAGATTCACCAGATGGATGTCAAGATGGCATTCTTGACTGGGGTAATAGAAGAGGAAGTATACATTGAACAGCCAGAGGGTTTTGAGACACATGAGAAGAAATCTCATGTATGCACATTAAAGAAGGCCTTGTATGGGCTTAAATAGACACCTAGAGCATGGTACGGTCGAATTGATGGCTACTTGCAGAAGATGGGGTTTGTTAAGAGTGACGCAGACCCTAATCTCTACTATCTTGTCGTAGAGAATGAGCCTCTAATCCTAGTGTTATATGTGGATGATCTTTTCCTGATAGGATCATCCAGGCTCATCAAAGACCGCAAGAAGAACCTAGCCATAGAATTCGACATGAAGGATTTGGGATAGATGCATTATTTCCTGGGGTTGGAAGTTTGGCAGTAGAAGGGTGAGATCTTCCTTGGACAAGGGAGATATGCTACAAAGATCTTGAAGAGATTCAGGATGCAGCACTGTAGACCTATGGCTACTCTAATGATCAACAACTGGAAGAAGATTGATGCATCAGAAGATAAAGACGTTGATCCCACCTTGTACAAGTAGCTTATAGGGTCCCTAATGTATTTGGTCAATACCAGGCCAGACATTTGTTACGCTGCCAACACCCTCAGTCAGTTTATGGTGGAACCCAAGAGGGTGCACTGGGCAACAACCAAACATGTTCTCAAGTATATACAAGGAACAGTCGAGCATGGACTATTGTACACCCAAGGCAATAATATCAGGTTGAGTGGGTTCACTGACACAGATTGGGTTGGAAGTTCAGTAGATCGGAAAAGTACAATTGGGTATTGTTTCAACATTGGATCAGGAATGACCTCCCGATGTATTAAGAAACAGAAATCTGTGGCTCTAAGCTTAGCTAAAGTAGAATATATGGCAGCTAGCACAACTTTGTGCGAAGCCATATGGCTTAGGAAATTGCTTGTGAATCTATTCAGAAGACGGATGGAAGCGACCAGGAACTTGTGTGATAATTAGAGTTGCATCAAGCTCTCTGAGAATCTAGTATTTCATGATTGGTCGAAGCACATTGATATCAGGTGTCACTTTGTCAGAGACTATGTCCAACGAGGAGCAGTACAGTTGAGGTACACTCCTACAGGAGAACAGGTGGAAGACATCCTTACCAAGGCTCTAGGAAGAACAAAGTTTGTTTATTTCAGAGAAAAGATGGGGATGGTGAAGAATCCATTTCAGTGGCAGAAATGGATAAGTGTTGGGAGTTGTAGTGCAGCAGTTAGCAGTGGCAGTGCTATGGGCAGCATGATGTAGCGTGTTGAGAGGGAGCTACAATACATATGTAGCAGTGGAAGTGTCATGGGCAACAATACAGGAAGTAGCAGTGCAGTGGATGTGGGGCAGCAGGCCAAGCATCAACACAGGTACCGATGCTAAAGATCAGTGTGATGCTTCTATGGTGAAAGCATTGCTAGAGCACATTCCTTGCTAATAGGGAGTGTTGATTTTTGCTAGCATCGGATGTCCTCTAGCCTTGAAATTTGGATTAGAGGCTAAGGCACATGAGATCTCCAAGACACAGAAATCGTTTTGAGAAATTCCACCCAGATGAGTTATTAAAATAATTAATATTTTTAATGGGTTCCTAAGTTTAAACTCAACAAAATAAAAATATTAATGGGTATTAATAAAGATAAGGGTGAGAAGCTTTTAAGAGATGAGGATCAAGTCTGTTTTAATCTTAGCCGTTGATTAGAGACTTAATCTCGGCCATTGATTCATCAACAGGAAAAGTATAAGAGAAGACTTGAGGATTATTTGGAGACACACCAGCAGATACTTAGTATCTCAAGGAAAATCGATTCTCAAGAGAAGGAGATCGATTTTAGAGGGAGAGTTGCAAGGTGGAGGAAGAGGAGGGCATTAGCAGCAGGCAGTGACATAGGGACAATGAGAGATAGCACAGAGAGACGTAGTCTAGAGGAGAGATGTAGCCTTCATACAGGCTGACGCAGAGGGACGCAAAGCCCCTTAGAGCCACGCTCAGCTACGCAGAGTGACGCAGAGGTGACGCAGGAGTGGGAGAAGGGTCTCCAAAGTGTCAGAAAGTCTTAGGTGTTTTCTTTCAGTTTCTCTGTAAAACCATTCCTTGTAAAAGCGATTGCTGTTGAAGATTAATAAAACCCTCATCTGTTGCACCGGGTTTTTCTAGGGACAATTGTCCAAAAACAACTGTGTTGATGTGATTGGTTCTTGTGCATGTATTTTCTCTGTGTAATTGTGTGATAACTGTAGTAGAATTTATTTTAATATTTGCTTAAGGGATTTTGTAAATAACTTATTGTGAAGAATAAGTAGGTGAAATAAATCTGTTTCTGAAGTAGAATTTCAGTTTAGAATTTTTCACAGATATCTCAAAATGTATGATAAATCTAAAGGAACAAATATATAGTTGAGAGATAAATCCTTATTAGAACACATACTTCATACATTAGGATGATGATTCCTTAATTTGAAAATTTGCTTACCAATCGTAAAATCATAAATGTGGAGTCACTAAAGCCTTGATTCTTACCTTTGGAAAGTTTTTTCTATTGATTTGGGGTAGCATCGGATGTGCTCTAGCCACGAAATTTGGTGGAGAGGTTGGGGCACATGAGATCTCCAATACCCAGAAAGGGTTTGGGCAGATTCTAAACAGATCAGGAGATATTAAAATAATTAATATTTTTAATGGAGTCCCAAGTCTAAACTTAGGGAAAATAAAATATTAATGTGTATTAATATGAATCTGTGTTAGAATGGTCCAAAAGACATGGATCGAGCCAGATCTAATCTTAGCCGTTGATTAGGGACTTAATCTCGGTCGTTGAGATGTCAACAGGAAAAGTATAGGAGGAGGCTTGAGGGTCACTTGGAGAGCACACCAGATGATCAGTCATTCTATTCTCTAGAGCGGAGGTTGCTAAGAGAGATAGAAGCAGTGATCGGGAGAGTAGCTGAGGGGCATTGAGTACAGAGAAACAGAGAAGGCAGAGATTGTGTCGGGAAAGGAGCGCAACAGCCAAGGAGAGTGACGCAGAGTCAGCAAGGGCTCACGCAGGGCCATGCAGAGGCAGCCAAGTGCTGCACAGAGCACCAAAGGGGCCAACATGGCTGATTCAGAGTCTCCCAGAGCTGACGCAGGCCAAGGAAGGCTGACACAGGGCCAACGCTGGGCTAGGAATGGCTGACGCAGGCCAAGGAAGGTTGACATAGGGCCAACGTTGGGCTAGGAATGGCTGACGCAGTCTAGATTGGGCAGACGCTGGGGTTGCAGAGCAGTTTTGTGCTGAGGAATTGCCGGAAGGGTTTTCCGGGGTTTCAGCTAGAAGATTTCTCTCAAACTGTAAGGTATAGTTGCTAAGGAAATTCTCTGTTGGGTAGGCCAGTTTCGGCACCCAGATTGTACTCTGATATTGCTTAATAAGAAAACCCTCAGATAGCTGCACCAGTTTTCCCGCATTGGGTTTTTCCGAGGACATTGGTCCAAAAATAATGGTGTCATGTGGTGTGTTTGTTCTTGTTTGTTTTAGTTGCTAATCTGTAATATGTTGAGCATGCACTGGTGTTTATTTTCAGTATTTACTTTGTAAATAACTTCTTAAAGAAAAATAACAAGTAGGTAGGAATAAATCAGAAAAAGTGCATGAAGGGTTTCTAAACTAAGTAAACTTAGAAACTTCAACATCTTCTTGCACTGTACTCTTTTATCTTTTGTTCAAGTGGAGTTGCCAGGGGTGATCCTATGAGTTAGCAATGATAATACCAATCTCGCCAACATATAAATATAATTTTATAAACAATCTTACCAAGATGATGTTTTTGAGTGCTGGATCATCTGACATTGTCCCCGGAAATGGCGCCAAAAAATGTTACCACCCAAATTAACAGTTTTGTCAAGGCCCATACAAGATGCTAAGATGGCACACATAGGACAAGTGCTCATTGTCACCTTGACATGAGTCCCCGTTCTTCAAGCCCAACTCCCACCTAAATGACTTTTTCTCCGAAAGACTCCCACCTAAATGACTGGGAGGATTCCTCAAAATTATTATTTCACCAAGGAGATTGGTAGACTAGTGCCTAAAATGGGGAATAATATGAAGAGAGGAGTTAATTCTTTCTAATTATGCTAATCTGGAAATGATATCTATGCAGAAAAATAGTGTAGACCAACAATGCAATTTACTCTAAACTCAAGATATTAAACTTGTAAATAGCTCAAAAAAGGAAACAATTAATATTCTTACCAAATATAGAAGTTATACTTGAAGTGTACCTTAGATAAGGGGTTGTCCTGTGTTATTCTGTTTGCTGTTCTGCGACTGCAGCTCTGAAAAGTGCAAAAAAATGCAGAATCAACAAAGTAACCCCCTTTCTGGGACCACCTGATATTATTTTGTTGTCAGTTTCAAGCCATCTTTTTCTTGGATCCATTCTCATGGTTTTAGCTGATTGACTATTGAAACTATGAATGTGGTATTGTGAACCATGTTGTAATTTACAATTATTACCTTTGAGCCCCTTCACTTTAATGATTTTTGCATAGGTACATGTTGCAGAAACAGTATCAATGAATGTATTGAAAATGAAAGAAATTTCCACAAGTTTAGAATAGACTATCGTCATGGTATAAGAAATATAGGTTTATTCTCATTGTATTTACTAGTGCGGTTGAGTACAAGGCATTTATACTGTTATGAGTAAATCGTCTGAATGAATAATATTGGAATTACTAAAGATTTACTAGGAAGTTGCCTAGATTTGTGCTTAATGTAGATGCAGTGTGCAATATTGAGATTTGCACTTTTTGGTCCTTTAACGGGGATTTTACTGTTGTATGTCTAAGATACGAATTTTTTTATTCAATTCATTTCCTTCTTCATTGTTGGAGATATTATTTAGTTGAGGTTGATGGGGCCAGTAGGAGGCATGCTGTTCTAAGTAATTTTGCATGTATTTCAAGTATAGGTCGACAAACATTGGCGTTTTCATTTGCATAAAGTGCTCTGGCATGCATAGAAGCCTTGGAGTTCATATATCAAAGGTATTTAAGGACTTTTTTTGTCTGTAATATGCATTCCAAATGAATAACCTGTCTTTATTTTTGTAAGAAAAAATTGACGTGTATGAGAGTATTTAAATGAACTATACAAAACAATTTATTTTCCACCTTTCATATTCGTATGATAAGTGTTGGCACCCAAGCACATTTTAAATTATGTTAGCATTTATATATTTCAGGCAAACAGCCAACCCCAACTTAGAATGATTCAATTTGTAATGTTTAATTCACGTTCTGTATTGAGGTCTCCATGAACGGGGCCATTAATTTATGGAAGATAAGGGCTCCAGCATTTGTGCGAAATAACCAAGAGAATTATCTTCAGTTTTGACTGATGTTCAAGTGAATTGCAGCTAAGCATAATCCGTGTATAATCTTAACGATACAAAACCACTGTGTTCAGCACATCCTGGGCATCCACGTTTACATCTCTTGCTCGTTATTTTGGCTCAATATTTTCATAAACATCAAACTTTTCAAGATTCTGTTCTTACATTATACACAGTGCAAGGTGATCACCTTGTGTGATGATTCGTTCATCATATAATCAGGAGGATAGTACATAACCATCCAAATCTCAAGAAGCATTCATACCAACAATGTTGAGATCTCTTAAATACACATGTTAATGCATTATGAATCTATCATACTGTTTGTTACATCTCTCAATGGTTACAATGTGCTTAACCTTATCATTATCAGTTAGTAACAAGTATGCATAATAGCTTATTTATTCTATTCATTTTTTATATAATATAAACTGCACCTCCTGAGTCCTTACAAATCATTATCTATGAGAAGAAATATTCTCAACAAACAAAAGTGCTTATTGGAGGAACTTGCAACCAAAACCAGGATAGCCTGAGAGCTATAATAGACATGTGTAAGCATGAGAATAATTCTTGAAGGCTATTATATACCCAGACCTACAGCATACTGTTTAGTCTTATAACCGTTCATAAATTGTTTATGGTGCACATGGTTGAATTTTCTTCAGTTTTGACTGATGTTCAAGTGAATTGCAGCTAAGCATAAACTGTGTATAATCTTAATGGTACGAAACCACTGTGTTCAGCACATCCCGGGCATCCATGTTTACATCTCTTGTCCGTTATTTTGGCTGAATATTTCTATAAACATGAAACTTTCCAATATTCCATTCTTACATTATACACAGTGCACGGTGATCACCTTGTGTGATGATTCGTTCACCATATAATCAGGAGGATAGTACATAACCATCCAAATCTCAAGAAGCATTCAATTGATACATTGTACCAACAATGTTGAGATCTCTTAAATACACATGTAAATGCATTATGAATCTATCATACTGTTTGTTATATCTCTCAGTGGTTACAATGTGCTTAACCTTATCATTATCGGTTAGTAACGAGTATGCATAATAGCTTATTTATTCTAATAATTTTTTATATAATATAAATTGCACCTCCTGAGTCCTTACAAATTATTATCTATTAGAAGAAGTATTCTCGACAAACAAAAGTTCTTATAGGAGGAACTTGCAACCAAAACCAGGATAACCTGAGAGCTATAATTGACATGTGCAAGCATGAGAATAATTCTCGAAGCTTATTATATACCCAGACCTACAGCATGCTGTTTATTCTTGTAACTGTTCATAAATTGTTTATTGTACGCATGGTTTTATTACTTAATATTATGAGTGGAACATTATTTCTTATATATTAGTATATAAATTCTTCATTCTACCAATGTTGCTTGCAGATAACATAACTGTCATTACCAATATGTGTGATACTACTACAAATGTTTGTAGATCTATTAATAAAAACTGATCACAAACAAAGGATGCTTGCAAGAGCTTGAAATAAATAAATAAGTTTCAAACTAATAGACTTCCAAGCCGGAATTGACTATTTTTTATAGCTTGATTTCCCAATGGAATAGAAGTAACAAGTAAAGATATAGTCTGGAGTAAAATAATGGCTATTTAATTTTATAATATCTTATAATTTGAACAATTTTTCATAAATGTACTTTTCTCTTATAGTTTGGATGCTTTTTCATTAATGTACATTTTGTTGAAGAATCTAGGGCAAGATGACATTAATGATTCTTCTAACTATGATAATTGCTTGTGATGTCTTTTTACTTATTAGGATTATCTTCTTCTTTTTATTATAGTTTGTTCTTCAATCATCAAATAGCTACCAAAACAAGAAGATCAACAAGATACAAGTACATGAGATGTAGGCTCCAAGCCAGGGCAAAACCTCTCCTCTTGAGAGGAAAACCCTTCAATCTCTTCTTATAGATTCTTTATTGACGAATACCAAGACCTTTGACCAACACTGAAGCCCTTCCAAGACCAAGATCAACTTCTCAATAATGTTGTTGCTTTATTGCTTTCCAACCCAATAGAATCTCTTCCGGCAACACTTCTTTGACCTCTAGCCACAAATTTTTGGCCCTAATTGCAGATCTACAACTTTGGCCCCCCGATAGCAGCTTCTACTTCGCACGTGTGGACTAGAACTACTTTTTCTTTGCCTCCAGTTGCCTCGCTTGACCTAATTTGTCTTATGGATCTAGAAGGGGACTTTGTTGGCCCTTTCTTCAACCCTTTTTCATCAGATCGACCCCTCACAATGAAACCCTAGCCAAACAGTAGAAACCCTAGCGAAAAGCTTCAGAATTTCAACCCTCTTCTTCACACGTGTGGAGAGAAAGAGAGAGAGAGGAACCCAAAACAGTTCTTCTCCTTCTTCTGCCATCTTCGCTGCCCTTTTCTGCTTCTTCCTTCGCATGATAGAGAGAGGAATGAATGTGTCCAAATGAGGTCGAACTGTCTCCTATATATAGGTCTTCTAGGGGTACAAATTCCAGCTTCTAGACCGACTTGACAAGCTGGCAGGCCGACTTGGTCTTATAAGGCTCAGTAAAATACAAAAATAATTATTTTTATGATTTACAAGCCCGATGGGGTCTTCATATTATGACAATGTCCCTATTTGACTTCTTGACCTAGGACAACCCTAGAAACACTTTCAAATAGTGCTTGACCTTTACAAAAAAGTTCTTGGGCAAGAAACCCAAGCTCAATAATAATAACAATAATCATTTTTTTTACTTTTACAAAATACAAGAATCAAAAGTACATTTCATATTTATGAAGACCGAACCTAGTTACACTTTCTTCAACACTCCCTTTTAACTAGGGAGGTATTCATAAATGGTACATGGCTATTCTCAATACTAAAGAGATCTCATAAGAAGAGTCAGACTAGTAATCCATCTGTATAGCATCATTATAACCAACATTGTGACATAGCAAGGCCTTGACTAACAACTCTATCTCTTAATAGATCAGAGCACATTGTTGCTGACACCAATGATTATAAACATCTTCATTTTTGTCTTTCAAGGTACATACCCACCCGGGTGTTCACCAAGTATGACCTTCTAGGACTATTCTTATCTTGGGTCCCCAACGCTCAAAGAATATTGGTCCTCTTGGCTACTTTTATCTTGGATGCCCTACCACATCCTCAAAGAGTATTGGATGCCAGATGATTACTCAATCCTCCATTATTTCTTCCAAAATGAAGACAAGAATGATGTGCCTATCTCTTCCTCTCAACTAGGGAAGATATGTCAACCAGTCCAAGCTTGTTTCTAAAATACACAAGCTTCTTATTGGGAAGAGATTTTGTCAGACTATCAACAGTTTGATCATCGATGGGGATATACTCCAGCTTCAGTACACCATCTTGTACTAACTTTCAAATGTAGTGGTACTTGTTGTTTATGTGCTTCGTCTTTCCATGAAATACTAGGTCCTCAGACAATCTTATACAACTGGTATAATCACAATGTATTATGGTAGGGTCCAACTGTTAAAATTGGCAACTAGGGCCAAACTCCATGTGGATCACCTTATTTGTGACTACTGATATTTTTCCTAGATTGCTCTCATTGAGAGGTGTAGGATTGATCTAAAGATCATCCAATTCCGATAAGTATTTATGAAGATATGAATTTATTTTCATTATGGACAAATTGTCAAGTCGGCCAGCAATTTATGTAGGCTCAGAAGCCCAACAATCATGTCTATTCAACCTCTACGTTTTAGTATAAATATAAGAGGACTTGAAGTCATTTGACACACACTCTTCATGTGATCTCCTCCTCTCCATGTCTGGGTTTTGGTAAACGAGAGACACTAAGAGTACACGTTGGCCTAAGTAAAAATGATGCCCTAGCCGCATTAAGGATGATGCCCTAGCCGCAGTAAAGATATGCCCTAGCTGCAGGCTCATGAGGAGATCTACACGCAGAAAAGAGGAGACTTATATGCAGCTTAAATAAGCCCCTATATGCTGTCCTAAGCAGGAGATCTAGCCACAGTAAATGAGGTCTCTTCACAGCTGAAAGAAAGACCCTAATACGCAGTCCCTTGTGCCCTAACTATTGGCCTTACTCCTCAGCAAAAGAAGGTCCAGATGCAGCTCTATCCCACCGCTGAAGGAGGCTCCTATACGCTGCATAAAAGAGGTCTAAACGTTGGTAAAGGAGACTTGATCTATACGTTGTTGAAGTGCCAGAATCCGCAATCTTGTAGGAGACTAAATCGCATTCATGAAGGACCAATTCGTTGCCTGAAGAAGCTCCTTCTGAACGCTGTCAAGGAAAGGCTTTTGACACAGTTAAGAATGATGCCCGGCCACTGTTAGTGCAGCCCTCATTCAGTAGCCAAGAAACCTTATACACAGCAAGGAAAGAGACTACTCATCCGCAGCATAAGATGGCACTTATTCACAGTATGAGGAGGTCTGAAAGGACATCATATAAACTCGGATTGTTGTAGGTGACAGCATGGTGATAAGTCATTGTTACATAGTGAAGGAATGCATCTGCTCTAAATCAACTTATGTAAACAACCGGGTGTTTGAAAGGGCTGACAGCACAGTCAAGTTCTTATGATGCTTGGATGCTAGCAAGATAAAGTATTGGAGGCCTATCTTGTTGCTAGGCTAGGCCACAGGCCATAGCCAACAACAAGGCTATTCTAAGGATTGCCTATCAGATGGACAAAGCTACTATGTTGAGGGTAAGTCAGATAACAAGGATGCAGCATGGCGATGGTTGCAGCATGATGGGGGCAACAAAGTGATGATGGATGTTGTATGATGAGTGCAACATAGAAGTCATTGAGTGCAAGTCAGCAATGAGTACAACATTGGGTGCAGATCCGTGATAAAGAGTAGCTCAATGATTGGAGCAACTCATTGATAGGAGCAGCAACATGAAGTGCACAGCATGGTCATGATAAGTGCAGCATGGTGCAGCATGGAGAGGTGCAGCAAGTGGACAAGATGCAAAACTATGATAGGTGAAGGATTCACCTTGGAGAATCAATTGAAGCAACATGTCTTCAACTGATCTCATATAGATATAGAAAGTCAAAGTGTTGACTTCTGTTGTAAATGTACTATCTCTCTCTCTCTACTAAACTATTGAAGAACATAGAAGAAGAATTTATCAAGGGTTTCCCCAGATTGGGGTTTGTCCCTGGCAAGCGCCACATCTTGTGTCCTCTTGTCTTGGCTTGTCTTCTGCGATTAATGTTTATGTTCTATCTGCAGTTTCCTTTAATGCTGATGTGATTGATAATCTGAAGAAGAAATTGAGCTAACTGTGAAAATTGAAATAAATTGCTCTAAGCATAGAACATACCTAAAACTAACATGGTACCAGAGCTGAGGTGAAGACAATGCCCAAGCAAGAGTGAAAGAGCAATCACCGAAGACAGTTGGGAAAGGACAGAAGAATCAGTGGATTCCTCATCCCTCTTCAAATTCACCGATGGTGAAGTCGAAGCAAAGAATATTATCAGAATGGCGCAGCAGAATATGGCCTACCTAAAGATCACTTCATTGGGAAGTCCGGATCTAAGGGTGGAAGGAAAGGCAGATGCCTTGGTTGCAATAAGTTTGGCCATTATGCGAAGGAGTGTCCGAATGGCAGAGACACATCTCTTGATGAAGATAACAACCATTCCAGGGACATCTGCAATGATCAAAGGAATGACAGGTAATGCAAGTCATCAAGGAAATGGCCGACTCTTCATAGAAAGCAAGGAACCCCAGGTATGAAGAATCAAATGTTGTTTCTAAGATAAAGAAGCGTTATCTTGTATTGGCCCTCTCTTTCAGATTCTATGTTGCACTCATCATACAACATCCATCATCATTTTGTTGCCCCCATCATGCTGCAAGCATCGCCGTGTTGCATCCTTGTTATCTGACTTGCCCTCAACATAGTCGCTCTGTCCATCTGATAGGCAATCCTTAGAATAGCCTTGTTGTTGGCTATGGCTTGTGGCCTAGCCTAGCAACAAGATAGGCCTCCAATACTTTATCTTGCTAGCATCCAAGCATCATAAGAACTTGATTGTGCTGTCAGCCCTTTCAAACACCTGGTTGTTTACATAAGCTGATCTAGAGCAGATGCCTTCCTTCATTATGTAACAATGACTTATCACCATGCTGTCCTTGTTAAGTCATTGATAAGTCATTGTTACATAATGAAGCGTTATCTTGTATTGGCCCTCTCTTTCAGATGCTGTCTGAGAAGAATCATGAGATTACCTCACTCTACCTAGCTAATCCCAGCTGTTCCGGCAGCTGAATCAATTGTCCCTAGCTACAACTACGCTGACCCTTCGTAGTAACTGCGTGGGCCTGTGTAGAGCTCCGTAGGGCTCTGCGTCAGCTCAACTAGGAAACGTCTTGCCTTCTGGAGCAGTTTCCAATGCTCCTGGCTCAGAAATGCCAACTCCTCTGCAAAACTCAAACTTCTACGTGGGTGACTGAGTTGCCTTTGCGTGAGCTCTTCTGGCTCAGCGTCAAGCTCTGCGTGGGCCCTTTTGGCTCGGTGTCTCAACTGTAAGGAATCTACTCGATCAGAACTTCCTCTTGAGAACTTCTCACTTCAGAAATTTGATCTCTTGATCTCTCGGTGTGTTTTCCAAATGACCCTCAAGCCCTTTCTTATATCTTCCTGTTGGACAACCAACAACCTAGATTAACTCCTAATCAAAGGCTCAGATCATTTTGACTTGATCTCCGTCTTTATCTAGAAGATTCACCCACAATTAGATTAATACCCATTAATATTTTAATTTTCCTAAGTTTAGACTTAGGAACCCCATTAAAAATATTAATTATTTTAATATATTCTTCTTTGGGTGGAATTTCTCAAAATTCTTTCAGGGTTCTTTGGAATGCATGTGCCCAAGCCTCCCTGCAAAATTTGAGGCTTAGAGCACATTCGATGCTACCTCAAATCAACACTCCCTCTTAGCAAGGAATGTGCTCTAGCAACATACTACTCTGACTCTGAAGCATCGTCCTCTGCGTTGCTGATGTCTGACATGCTGCCCACCAACTGCTGCGTTGCTGCTGCAACTGCACTGTTGCCTTTGACACTGCCACTGTCAATGCTACATCTGTACTACAACTCCCTCTCAAATGTTGCATTTGTTATGCTGGTAGTACTGCGACTGCCAACACTACATCCGTACTACAACTTAGTTGCTGAGAGAAGCAACTGAAAACACCCAACACTGGAGAAGTATCCAGTGGATACACCTCGGTGTTGAAACCCTGTCTGCTGCTAGTTTCATGCTGTCTTTTGAAGCCATTGCACTGCCGAAGCTTTGCGCTGTGCCTCCATGCACTGCTGCCTCTATGCTTTGCACTGCTCAAATTCTGGCGCTGCTAACCACTGCATTCGTCAAATCAACACTCCATGGCACCAACTGAAAACTCCTCCATCCTACTACTACTGAAGATGGGCTCCCGTAGTAAGGTGATGATCCAAGAGGTGGACTCGTCAAGGATCTTGCCCATTTGTAGCTTTATCGAAATATAGTTCTATATCAGCCCACCTCCCTCCTGGAGGTATCTTGGTTGTCATGGCGAAACCTTCCCCCTGTTCGATTCTAGCGACTACAACCTTAGGATCGTGCTTCTCATCCTTGTCCTTTTTCTTCAAGGGACACTAGGATGCATAGTGGCCCATCTCGCCACATCTGAAACACTTCACCTTTGTAATATCCCCAACCTGGAATATTCCTCAAACCCCAGCGAAAATTCCAACCAAATATGTGCAAATGATATAATAACCCAGAAGTGATAAAATAATAGTGGAACAACATATAATAATGTAAACCGGAAATATAAGCAGATACACAAGAAATGCAGCGAGAAAATGCTAATCCATTTTATTATATTGAGCAATAAAATGAGTACAAGAGGTGATCAGACAGATGGCACCTCGACTTGCACAAGGCAAGTGAAGAAATACTCTCAGAATGACAAGAATGGCCTCTCTGCGTGGATGCTGCTGTTGTGCTGTTGCTGCTGCTAGGAAACAAATGATGATTTGGGGCTGCTCCCCTCCTCGGAAAAAGCTGAAACTTTGGATCCGGGCTCTACTCAAGAAACCCAGAAAACCCAGAAAGCTTTCCTGGAATGGCCGACCCCCAAAAAACACCCCCTTGGGGTTCTGCGCAGTTCCCCAATGCCCCGCGCTGCCACTGAAGAAAACCCCTCTAAACTCTGCCTGAAACACTGCCTGAAACCCTGCCAAAAATCCTCCAATGAGACAAGCGTTGGACCCTGCTCAATCACCCAGCATAAATCCACCTGCAAAACCCCAATCCTGCACTACAACCCAAAAAGAACTGTGTCCCTCTCCAAGTGCTGCGTAGTCCTCCAAAATGCTGCTAAAACTGCTGCTGGAATGTTGATGAAACTACTGTTGAAACACCAAGGAAAATACCTTTGCCCGAGCAGGCACTCGAATCCCCCGGGGCTAAGGGTGAGATCTCGGAACGGAGACACTCGATGCACTAAACAATGTTGCAGACTAGCTAAACAGCTAGCGTGCTCAGAATTCGAATGACTAGCTCCAAATGCACATAACTAAATGATCCAAAATGAGGGGGCTCCTCTCTATTTTATAGCCTCTGCCTCTCACAATCCCTAGGCTCACCTCCTCCTGCGTGATTCCCCTCTTGCCACGTGTTT